>OZ026619.1:13970808-14103308 GCA_964020975.1 Hermodice carunculata | reverse complement strand
AAGTAGGCCTTGTTAAATTTACTGGTGCATCTTGTAGGTTTCTACTTTTTTTGACCAACACGCAAAGGGATCCAATCTGATGGTGGATTAGAAATCGCATCAGCTCTTTTGTTTTGTTGTTGTGTTGTTTTTCTGCAGCTTAGATCACTGATCAGTGCCGATGATCCACATGTGAAGATACGTAGGAAAGACTTCACACAATTCAGATGGCAGTAGTCAACTCGGCCCTCTGTCTTAATTTTTATATTTGTGTTTATGTTCACTATTTAATTTCACACTTTGGAAAAGGGCTAAAATGCATAGATCACAAGTACGTAAGAAAAAAGACGTTTAAGTCGTTTATTTGTATATGACTTTTTCCTTTGAGCGTCGCATTTTGAACATTCATTTGGATTACCCCACCCCACCCCCAAAAAAAGAAAGAAAAAGAAACAAAAACTGTATGATTGATTTGCAAAATATCCAAGAATCATAAATGTTTTTGGGGTTTTATTTTGGTGATAAAATCCAAATAAATAACGGTAATTAACGTCCGGTACAAACAGGATTCATGTTCAAATTTCAAAAATGGTTTTCATCATATGACTAGGCCTACATGTATTTGTAGCTGCTATAAATGATCCATTTACACTTTCAAATTTTCATGGTTCGAGTTTCTGCACTTTTTCGTCCGACAAGGTGAAATTAAAGTTTGAACTTATGAAATGGGAGTTGTTTTATTGTATATTTGGTCACCGAAAAATAATTTAGGCAAGTAGGTTACCTATGCATAAAATGTCAAAATAATAAGCCTGTCCGTTATTAAATGTGATTTTCTTCACTGTATTTTCTTGTGTGCCTGTATTCAAAATGAAATTAAACTATTTTTTTTTTTTCAAATGTTGACATGAAGTAGCATAATCAAATGGCCAGATCATTAATTTTGAGAGGGGTGATCAAAACGATGTGGGCCCAAAAAGTCTTCTGCTCTCTTTATACTGCATTTCAGTGCATGTGACATTGTACATGTGAAAATAAATTTATTCTACATATAAATAAAGCTTTGTTTCTGTGTTGGGTTTAAGTAACTCAATGCATAATGTCAAAATATTAATGAAATAAAACGTTGGCCTAACATGTTCATGATACAATAAACTGTTATCACAACAACTTTCATTTCGACATCGGGAAGCAATACAAGGTCTCACAAGTTACATACCAAATTAAAAGTTAATAATGCTGAGCTTAGGCTTAGGTCTAGGCCACCCAATACGGTAGTCCCGATAGATCTGATAAAGATTCCGAAGACTAGAGAAAGATTTCATTTTCTTTCTAGATGCCAAGTGTCATACATATGATAATTAAAAAAAAAACACACATACACCCGGCGACATCAAAGTTCCAAACTCCAAAGTTCGGCCCAAGTCCCCTTTCCTTGACTGTTGCACCTCACGTTAAAGGCTACTGACATAAAAATATGTTTTCTAATGATAAGCAATATATATTAGTCAATTCTACTGAAATCCGTTTAATCGCCGTTGTGGAAAGTGTCAGTAAAAAGGTAGGCCCTAATTGCAGAAAAACATTAGCTTCAATATCGGGCACTGAAAGATTTACAAATGTTGACCACCATTTTGACCGTGGGCGAGGTCACATGTTCCCTGCGTGGACCACATGACCCCCATGCCTGGACTTTTGCACTCTTGGGGAACAGCGGTTTTGATTTTCTTTCATTTTTGTGAACACGTAAATAATTGAAATTGACGGAGACCTACTACAACTCTCTAAACTTTGTTGAATGACAGTATTGGTTTGTTTACTGACAATGAAGAAATGGAGACAAGAACAGAGCAAATACTAATTGCAATTGAAAATTTAAAATGACATGGTTTTTCAAAGTGGTTGTGGATGCTGGAGATTCAAGCACTGAAACAGGTTCGAGAACCGGCCGTTTCATGTTGAGACTGACACAGCAAACGATAGACTATCGTGTTTGGACGGAGACAAACTTCAAAAGTGTTACTGTTACGCCGGTCATTTTTTCCCTGAATACGAAAAATAAAAAATAAAAAACATCGATGTTCATTATCTTTGATAGTGTTTTTACGAGCACGGTGGCAGCTGCGGCTGGTGCTGTGCCTCGTGGGCCGTTCCTTCCGAAACTGGTCATTCATCTTGGTCAAGCAATTCAGTAGAGACGGGCGATCAAAACGATGTGGCCCCTAAAGACTTCTGCCCTCTTTATATTGCATTTAAGTGCATACACATGTACAAATAAATTTATTCAACCTGCAACTAAAGCTTTATTTCTGTGTTAGGTTTAAGTAACTGAACGCGTAGCTTGTTGAAGTGGGACATTTTGCCACTATCAAACATTTGGGAACTGCTTTAGTTTGTAACAACCGTGCGATGAAAAGTCATTGACCTGTTTGGATGTGTTTGAAATGCAATTGTGAAAGTGTTTGAAATGCGTTTGGTGAAGCGTTTGAAACGTGTTTGTAAGGAAGATGTTGCGATGCAGTTGCAACGCGTTTGAGTTTTTTTGTTTGTGTTTGAGGATCGTTTGGGAGGCGTTGGTGCGTTTGGTGGGCGGAACTGTACGTGAAGTTAAAAAAAAATACAAGGTCAACCATCACTCATCATGAACTAAAACTTTTCACATATGCAAGGATTTGGTGGAAACTGATTGCTGATCTTGAAAACTAAGTTATCCATCTGCAATCCTCAAACCCTTCCACTTATATTGCCTCCTAAGAAGACCCTGCTCCATGGTATCTCTACTGCACAGTAGAGAGATATCATGGAGCTTGGTCTGCTTAGGAGGCAACCACTTATAGTGTCTGCAATGATTTAGAGGAATTGCATATGTTACCTTGAAACATAGGTCAAGGTCACTCATCTACAATCTTAACCTTTTTCTTATCTTTTTTTCTTTTCCTTATCTTGGTACATAATCACAGAAAACTTCAACCTCTGAAGTCATATTCTTCTGACATCACATCTGTGACTATTTTCAAGGGAACCCCCACATAAGCTTGAAAAATAGGCCAAGGTCACACATCTACAGATATATAATAACACAATTTGAAGGGTCTACCTTTTAAAGACATTCTTGACTTATCGTTTCTGCAGCTCCCATGAAGTCCTTGTTACCTTGAAAATAGGTCAAGGTCACCCATCTATACTCCCAACCTAGTTCATATAATGGTACATAATCATGCAGAATTTCCACCTCCTAAGTCAAATCCTTGAGGAGTTATCATGTCTGCATGGATTTTAGATGAAATGCCCATGTGACCTTAAAAATAGGCCACGGTCAAACATCTGCAGTCACAAGCAAGGTCTTACAAGTCTTTCATAGAAACATAATCACACAAAATTTCAACCTCTGTAAGTCAAATCTTTCACTGGTGTGTCACCAATGATTCTGAAAAAGTGGCCGTTGTGACCATGAAAAAGGTCAAGTCACCCATCTACAATACCAAGCAAGGTCTTATAAAGGAACATCTTCACATAAAATTTCAACTTCCCAAGTCAAATTTTTTTGAGTTATCAATTTTACATGACATGCCCATGTGACCTTGAAAAATATGTCAAGGTCACCCATCTGCAATCCCAAGCAGGGTCTTATATAAAATTCTAACTTATCCAAGTCAAATCTTTTTTGAGTTATCACGTCCACATTGATTTTAGACAAAATGCCCGTGTGACCTTGAAAAATAGGTCAAGGTTATGCATCTGCAGTCACAAGCAAGGTCTTACAAAAGTCTTACACAGAAACATAATCACACAAAATGTCAACCTCTTTAAGACAAATCTTTCTCGAGTGCATCTGCAAGGATTTTTAAAAAGTGGCCATGTGACCTTGAAAATAGGTCAAGGTCACCCATCTACAATTCCAACCTAGGTGATATTATGGTACATAAACATGCAAAATTTCAACCTCCTAAGTCAAATCCCTGCAGAGTTGTTGCATCCGTGTCAATTTTAGATGACATACCCATGTGACCTTGAAAAATATGTCAAGGTCACCCATCTGCAATCCCAAGCAAGATGATATACAGGAACATCTTCACATAACATTTCAACTTCCCAAGTCAAATCTTTCTTGAGTTATCACGTCCACATTGAAATTAGACGAAATGCCCACTTGACATTGAAAAATAGGTCAAGGTTATACATCTGCAGTCACAAGCAAGGTCTTACAAAAGTCTTACACAGAAACATAATCACACAAAATGTCAACCTCTTTAAGTCAAATCTACAGAGTTGTTGCGTCTGTGTCAATTTCAGATGACATGCCCATGTGACCTTGAAAAATAGGTCAAGGTCACCCATCTGCAATCCCAAGCAAGGTTTTATATAGGAACATCTTCACAAAAAATATCAACTTCCCAAGTCAAATCTTTCTTGAGTTATCGCGTCTGCAACGCACGCATCAATGTGTTGAAGAAGAAGAAGAAGAAGAAGAAGAAGAAGAAGAAGAAGAAGAAGAAGAAGAAGAAGAAGAAGAAGAAGAAGAAGAAGAAACAGACGCTAAAAACAGTATGTCCCCCTGTTGCACGGGCAGACATAATTACCATTAGAATACCCATTGACGTGCATAATAAATAACAGAAAAGGTGAATTTAACGAAATGCACCTGAATTGAAAAAAAAAATCTTTAACAAGGCATACTGCCATAAAAGGGGGGGGGGCAGAGAATCTTCTCAAGAAGAAACCAGGACACATGTCAGTTTTGCTGTGTTGACAACAATCGCCCAGTGCCAGAGAGCCTCACAGAAAATGAAGGAGACACCTCATGAATAATTAACTTTGCAACGGGGATGACTGCCAGCACCGGTGGCGACATTCTTTTGATTCTAATTACCCTACTTGCTAAAATGGCCCAACATTTAACAAGATATCTGTACCAACTAGAGAGCGGCATGAACATACAAAATCCAAAAACCAATAAAGCGAGACCATTTGAACAAATTTCGTAAGGACCCACCCAAGATACATCCCCACCAAGTTTGAAGTTAATCTGCATGCTGACAGTCTTGGAGAAGTCAAAAATGAAAATTGTGAACGGACAACTGACGAAGAGCAAATTCAGCCAGCAGAGCTAAAAATTGGATAAAAATTGCAGTGCCACCTGGTGAACAAATAGGGGAGACAAAGAACAGAAGCTTCTGCTGCTGAGGGTATTTTAGTCATTCGGGGCCAGAATTGTGTACTTCCATTACTTTTCATTGTAATTTCCAGCTTAATAACTTTAAAACCACTCGTTGCAGCAACAGCAAAATTTGTGTGATAGAATTATGTGCATAGCTGAAAGTTCACATAAATTTTGTTCTTGCCACATTAAAAGTAGTCTTTTAATTTGAGACTAATTTCACATGCAATCCAATGGAAATACACATCTCTAGCCCAGAAGAATTCTGTGTCTTGGATTGTGTATTCAGCTGGATACACAGATAATTAGTAATTGTGACCTCTCCTATTAGGAACTAGAAGTCCCTAGGAGTGTTCCTTTGTGATATCAAAGCAATTGGGTGGGCGGTTTTGGAGATTTTTTAAGGTTTGCTCAAAAAGAACCAAAAAAATCATTTAAAAAATCCAAAACCTTTGAAGTGAATCTGGCAGGCGATTGTGGAAAAGTCTAAAATGTGAATTGAGGACAGACGGGCAATGGTGAGCAGTTTTGGAGAATATTTTTTAAAGATTTGCCCAATAAAAGAACCAAAAAATTTATAACAAGAGGGCTGTGTGAACAGCCCATGCTCACTTGTGGCTCTCTGAACTTGGGATAGGATCAAGGTCACCCATGTACTGAGTAAGTTTGACCTTTATGGAAGAACACTAACATGTGGAACATCAAGGTCCCAGTTCAAGTAGTTCTCAAGTTATATTGAAGAGCAAAATTCATGTATGTTGCACTGGGACCCCACAAATGAGGTCAAGATCACTCATGTACTGTCTAAGCATGATCTTCATAAAGAAACTTGAAAATGTACAACATCAAGGTCCTAACTCAACATAGATCTCAAGTTATCAAGTAAACAGTAAATTTCCTGTCAGGTGTCCGGTGACCTTGGGAATAAGGTCAAAGTCCAAACATGAATGGAGCATGATCATTTGCACAAAAAAGGTAGCCATTTATAAAAGGTACGTCCCTACCAAGTTTGGCACAACTCTGGCCAAAATTATTTCAGTTTTAACCATTAAAAGATATTCCCATGTTAAACTTTCCTATTTAACTTTTTTAAAACATTTTTGAAAAAAATCATAAAAAATCCAAAATTCACTGGAGCACGACCATTTAAATAAACTTGTTAGAGACCCACCCAAGGTACATTTACACAAAGTTAAAAGTACATCTGACTCAGTTTTTTCACAGAAGGCCAAAATGTGAATCACCATTGCATTGCATTAGAATGCCCATTGATTTTGTATAGTACGCAATACAAAAGGTACATTTACCAACTAGGAAAGATGATTTGCTGCATAGCAAATCAGTGTGTGTGTCTTCAAAGCATATTGGTATGATAATGTACACCTCTTCCATAACACAGGAGTAGAAGTTTGAATGGCATCTCTATCTATTATAGCTTTGAAGTTATTCAAGATTTAAAATTACCAATGCTGCTAATTAGCATAATTTAAATTGCTACAACTTTTATTTTAAATTCATAAGGTGCGCAATGGTCAAACACCCCCTAGAAGAAATTGGAATGACATCTCTATCTATCATAGTGTTGAAGATTTTCAAGATTGAAAATTTCGAATACTGCTAATTAGCATAATTTAAATTGGTACAACTTTTATTTTTAATGCATTAGGTGTGCAATGGTCAACAACCCCCTAGTAGAAGTTGGAATGACGTCTCTATCTATTATACTTTTGAAGATATCCAAGATTTAAAATTTCAAATGCCCCTAATTTGCATAATTTTAAACATCTTCATTCCTTTGTATAAAATGGTCAAACTCCTTGTATGGAGGTACAATCATGCCAAGTTTGGAGTTTCTATGTATAATAGTGTTCGAGAAAAGTGTCTGACAAATTTGCTGGTAAAGAAGAAAGAAAGAAAGAAACTGTAAAGGAAGATTTGCTTCAAAGCAAATCTGTCTGTGTGCTCTTCCAAAGTTGTAAATATTAAATGGTACAACTTTTGTGCTTTGGTACTTCACATTCCATTAAGCTTATGGCTGGATGAGAATTTTCAAGCCATAATAACCTTAACCTTTGACCTTTAACCTTTACAGGTTACATGTAAATTGCAAAAATGTACATTGTTACAATACCCACAATTTAAGTTCCACATCATTAGAATTGGATGGAAATTGGCCGAGTTATGGCTGAGTGAAATTTCCAAAGGTCCAGATGACATTAACCTTTGACCTTTATGGGTCCATGTAATTTCCAAAATGTGCAGTGTTGCAATAGCTACAATTTGAGCCCAACATGATCAAAATTGGATAAAAGTTGACCAAGTTATGACTAGAAGGAAGCCACCATTGAATGTGGCCTTTGACCTTGAAATGACCTTTGACCTTGAGATGACCTCTACCTGAAGTGAACCTTGACCTTTAAAATGATATTTTGACCTAAAATTGGCCTTTGCCCTTGACATGACCTTGACATTTGAGATGACCTTTGCCTTGCTGTGATCAAACTCCTATACACTTGGAACTACATCCACTATAGTATATAAGATATTGAAGATCTAAAACTTTAATTAGCCCTATTTGCATAATTTTGAAAAGTATGACTTCTCATTATGAAAAGGCAAGACTTCAAAAATGTGCAGTGTTACAATAGCTACAATTTGAGCCCAACATAATCAAAATTGGATAAAAATTGACCAAGTTATGGTAAGAAGAAAGCTACCATCGAAAGTGACCTTTGACCTTGAAATGACCTTTGACCTTAAAATGACCTCCACCTGAAGTGGTCCTTGACCTTTAAAATGACATTTTGGCTTTAAAATGACATTTTCACCTAAAACTGACCTTTGACCTTGACATTTGAGATGACCTTTGCCTTGATATGATTGAACTCCAAAACACTCGGAACTACATCTACTATAGTACATAAGATATTGAAGATTTTAAACTTTAATTAGCCCTTATGTGCATAATTTGAAAAGCATGACCTCTCATTACAAAAAGACCTGAATTCAAATATAGAAGTATAATTGTGCCAAGTTTGGAGTTTCTACGTATAATACTTTTCAAATAAAATGTCGGACAAATTTGCCGGGAAAGAAAGAAAGAAAGAAAGAAAGAAAGAAAGAAAGAAAGAAAGAAAGAAAGAAAGAATTCCTAGAAAAACAGTATGTCTGTGTTGGCACACAGACATAATAAAGAGGAAAGATGATTTGCTATGTAGCAAATCAGATCAGTGTGTGTGTCTTCAAACCATATTGGTATGGCAATGTACAACTATTCCATGACACAGGAATAGAAGTTGGAATGGCATCTCTATCTATTATAGCTTTGAAGTTATTCAAGATTTAAAATTTCTACTGGTGCTATTTAGCATAATTTAAATTGCTAAAACTTTTGTTTTAAATTCATTAGATGCGCAATGGTCAACAACCCCTAGTATAAGTTGGGATGACATCTCTATTATACTTTTGAAGATATTCAAGATTTAAAATTTCAAATGCCCCTAATTTGCATGATTTAAAACATCTTCATTCCTCTGTATAAAACGGTCAAACTCCTTGCATGGAGGTAAAATCATACCAAGTTTGGAGTTTCTATGTTTAATAGTGTCCGAGAAAAGTGTCAGACAAATTTGCTGGTAAAGAAAGAAAGAAAGAAAGAAGGAAGGAAGGAAGGAAGGAAGGAAGGAAGGAAGGAAGGAAGGAAGGAAAGAAAGAAAGAAAGAAAGAAAGAAAGAACAGAATAGTGTGTGTTCACACACACACCTTAAGTATCGTGCATGTACCTGTGAACTGAGACATGCACTATACTGACTCAGTGAATGGCTATGAAGAACAGGCTTCATCTCACTGGTTACAAGAAAACAAAGACATCAAAGTGTCTAGTGAGATGACACAAATCCACAAACTTTTTCAAAATTCACCAAAATGTGAAAACAGTCATTGGGGACTGTAAGCTCTGTATGTAGTCTGTTTTCAACAGAGGGTACACTCTGCCTGGCTTGTTCTGCCTAGAAGTCCAGTCCATCTGATCCCTTGGGACTGATGGAACTGATAAGCCCAGCACACTCCTAGCCTCAGGGTAAAACAGACCAGCTACCAGGACACTCTGACTGGTCAGTCTCAGTCATGGTGTACTTACAGCTCTGTCCAGCATTAGTGTGAACATGCAGCAGATATGTTTCTTGCATGAACAGAAAGAGATCCTCTGTATTTTATTGAGAGCCTCATTATACAGTTGTTGGGAGTCCCCTCCCCCCCCCCCCCCCCCACCGCAATTTGCTACAAGACCCAAACCTTCCAAAGCGTACACTCAACATGCATGGACAGAAAGCTGTGAGACAGGTTCAAGCTAATTAATTATGAATGTAAAATGGTTGCCTGGCACCATAGAGGTCAAGCAATAGGTCATACAGGAGGCAGTTGAAAGCCTGCATGTGGACTGGGGAGAAATTTGGTGAATTTAGCGTACATTAAAATTCCCCAAGTTTTGTTTGTGTGCTGTTGGATTTGCCAGTTGTCTCAAACGTATATGTGTAAGTTAGAACTTTGTGTCTATCTGCAATAGTTTGGAAGATATGGAGCTTTTAAAATTTTAAATGCCCCTAATTTGCATAATTTTAAACATCTTCATTCCTCTGTGTAAAACGGTCAAACTCCTTGTATGGAGGTACAATCATGCCAAGTTTGGAGTTTATATGTATAATAGTGTTCGAGAAAAGTGTCGGACAAATTTGCTGGTAAAGAAGAAAGACGAAAGAAAGAAAGAAAGAAAGAAAGAAAGAAAGAAAGAAAGAAAGAACTAGAAAAGAAGATTTGCTTCAAAGCAAATCTGTCTGTGTGCCTTCAAAGGTTGTGCATATTAGGGGCTACAACTTTTGGCCTTTGGTACTTCACGTCCATTAAGCTTATGGCTGGATAAAAAAAACTTCAAGTCCAAATGACCTTGACCTTCGACCTTTACAGGTCACATGTAAATTGCAAAAAATGTAAAGTGTTACAATACCCACAATTTAAGCCCAACATGAACCAAATCAGATGAAAATTGACCAAGTTATGGCAAGTTGAAACTTTCAAAGGGCCAAATGACTTTGACCTTTGCCCTTTTGAGGTTATATGTTCTTATAAAAATGTGCAGTGTTGCAATACCTACAATTTGAGTACAAAATGATTAGAATTGGATGGAAATTGGCCAAGTTTTGACAAGATAAAACTTTCAAAGGTCCAAATGACCTTGACCTTTGATCTTTAGAGGTCACATGTAAGTTTCAAAATGTGCAAGGTTACAATAGCTACAATTTGAGCCCAACATGATGAAAATTGGATAAAAATTGACCAAGTTATGGCTAGAAGAAAGCCACCATCAAAAGTGGCCTTTGACCTTGAAATGACCTTTGACCTTGAGATGACCTCTACCTGAAGTGAACCTTGACCTCAAAAATGACATTTTGGCTTAAAATTGACCTTTGACCTTGACATGACCTTTGACCTCGACATGACCTTGACATTTGAGATGACCTTTACCTTGCTATGATCGAACTCCTATACACTCGGAACCACATCTACTATAGTATATAAGATATTGAAGATTTAAAACTTTAATTAACCCTCATTTGCATAATTTTGAAAAGCATGATCTCTCATTATAAAAAGGCCAGACTTTATCCATAGAAGTATAATTGTGCCAAGTTTGGAGTTTCTACGTGTAATACTTTTCAAATGAAATGTCGGACAAATTTGCCGGTAAAGAAAGAAAGAAAGAAAGAAAGAAAGAAAGAAGAAAGAAAGAAAGAAAGAAAGAAATAAAGAACTAGAAAAGAAGATTTGCTTCAAAGCAAATCTGTCTGTGTGCCTTCAAAAGTTGTAAATATTAAATGCTACAACTTTAACCCTTTGGTACTTCACCCCACATTAAGCTTATGGCTGGATGCATATTTCAAAGTCCAAATAACCTTGACCTA
The DNA here is from genome assembly GCA_964020975.1 of Hermodice carunculata. Classification (NCBI taxonomy): domain Eukaryota; kingdom Metazoa; phylum Annelida; class Polychaeta; order Eunicida; family Amphinomidae; genus Hermodice; species Hermodice carunculata. The sequence goes on along the minus strand of OZ026619.1, from coordinate 14,092,214 downwards.
TCCCCTTTACAGGTCACATGTAAAGTGCACAGTGTTGCAATACCCACAATTAAAGCTCAACATGAACCAAATCAGCTGAAAATTGACCAAGTTATGACAAGATGAAACTTTCAAAGGGCCAAATGACCTTGACCTTTGCCCTTTTGAGGTGACACGTTCTTATAAAAATGTACAGTGTTGCAATACCTACAATTTGAATCCAACATGATTAGAATTAGATAGATGTTGACCAGGTTATGACTGGATGAAACTTTCAAAGGTCCAAAAGACCTTGACCTTTGGTCTTCAGAAGTCACATATAAGTTTTGAAAATGTGCAGTGTACAATAGCTACAGTTTGAGCCAAACATGATCAAAATTGGATAAAAAATGACTAAGTTATGGCTAGAAGAAAGCCACCACCGAAAGTCACCTTTGACCTTGAAATGACCTTTGACCTTGAGATGACCTCTACCAGAAGTGAACCTTAACCTCAAAAATGACATTTTGGCCTAAAATTGACCTTTGACCTTGACATGACCTTGACCCTTGACATTTGAGATGACCTTTGTCTGGCTATGATCAAACTCCTATACGCTCGGAACCACATTTACTATAGTATATAAGATATTGAAGATTTAAAACTTTAATTAGCCTTCATTTGCATAATTTTGAAAAGCATGACCTTTCATTATAAAAAGGCCAGACTTCATCTATAGAAGTATTATTGTGTCAAGCTTGGAGTTTCTACTTGTTATACTTTTCAAATGAAATGTCGGACAAATTTGCCTGTAAAGAAAGAAAGAATTCCTAGAAAAACAGTATGTCTGTGTTGGCACACAGACATAATTCCTAGAAAAACAGTATGTCTGTGTTGGCACACAGACATAATGAATTTCAGGAAAAACAAAAAAGTGTGTTGACACACACACTTTAATTTCAGGAAAAACAAAAAAGTGTGTGTTGACACACACAGTTTAATAAATTAGTACCCAAATTGAAAAAAAAAATGTTAAAAATCAGGTATCCAGAGCAGTGCAACTAAGAAAACCACGATACATCCACTGCAAGGCATTTACTTACAAATAGGGGGCTCAAATATTCTGGAACCAAAGGGCCATCTCCTCATTTATAGCCACTTCAAAACACATACAAATGGGGGTGGGGGCAAATATTCTGGAACCAAAGGGCCCCCTCCCCATTTATATTCACTGCAAGGCTTTTACTTACAAATAGGGGGCCCAAATGTTCTTAAACCAAAGGGCGCTCTACCCATTCATATTCACTGCAAGGCATTTACTTACAAAGAGGGGGCCCCAATGTTCTGAAACCAAAGGGCCCCCTCCCCATTTATATCCACTGCAAGGCTTTTACTTACAAATAGGGGGCCCAAATATGCTGGAACCAAAGGAGCCTCTCCCATTTATTTATCCCATGTTTGCACTTGCATGACCCAAATACTCCAAATCTCCAGAAATGCAGATAATAAGAAATCAGGGGGAAATCAAATGTAGACTCCTGAATCTATACATGTGGGGTAGATTTGTGCTAAAATATGTGTTGCACAAATATATAAAAAAACACTTGGTATATACTTGGAGGATTGTGAGATAATTCCTTTAAGGTATATGCACCCATATTACATGTAAAATACACCAATATATAAATGTATATATAGTGGCAAACATTAAGCCTTGCAAATGTATTTAATTATGTCTGTGTGCCAACACAGACATACTGTTTTTCTAGGAATTCTTTATTTCTTTCTTTCTTTCTTTCTTCTTTCTTTCTTTCTTTCTTTGTTAAAGTGTGTGTGTCAACGCACACTTTTCTGTTTTTCTAGGAATTCTTTATTTCTTTCTTTCTTTCTTTCTTCTTTCTTTCTTTCTTTCTTTCTTTCTTTCTTTCTTTCTTTCTTTCTTTCTTTCTTTCTTTCTTTCTTTCTTGCTTTCTTTACCGGCAAATTTGTCCGACATTTCATTTGAAAAGTATTACATGTAGAAACTCCAAACTTTGCACAATTATACTTCTATGGATAAAGTCTGGCCTTTTTATAATGAGAGGTCATGCTTTAGAAAATTATGCAAATGAGGGCTAATTAAAGTTTTAAATCTTCAATATCTTGTATACTATAGTAGATGTGGTCCCGAGTGTATAGGAGCTCAATCATAGCAAGGTAAAGGTCATCTCAAATGTCAAGGTCATGTCAAGGTCAAAGGTCATGTCAAGGTCAAAGGTCAATTTTAATCCAAAATGTCATTTTTGAGGTCAAGGTTCACTTCAGGTAGAGGTCATCTCAAGGTCAAAGGTCATTTCAAGGTCAAAGGCCACTTTCCTTGGTGGCCTTCTTCTAGCCATAACTTGGTCAATTTTTATCTAATTTTGATCATGTTGGGCTCATATTGTAGCTATTGTAACCCTGCATATTTTAAAATTTATGTGTGACCTCTGATGGTCAAAGGTCAAGGTCATTTGAACCTTTGAAAGTTTCATCCAGTCACAACTTGGCTATTTTCCATCCAATTCTAATCATGTAAGACTCAATTTGTAGGTATTGCAACACTGCACATTTTTATAAGAACACGTGACCTCGAAAGGGCAAAGGTCAAGGTCATTTGGCGCTTTGAAAGTTTCATCTTGCCATAACTTGGTAAATTTTCATCCGATTTAGTTCATGTTCATGTCAGTTTAACTTCTAATACGGGGTTCCTGACCATTGTGCATGTAATGAATCTAAAACAAAAGTTGTAGCAATTTGAATTATGCTAAATAGCACCATTAGAAATTTTAAATCTTAAATAACTTCAAAGCTGTAATAGATAGAGATGCCATTCCAACTTTTACTCCTGTGTTATGGAATAGTTGTACATTGCCATACCAATATGCTTTGAAGACACACACACTGATTTGCTATGCAGCAAATCATCTTTTCTAGTTTCTTTCTTTCTTTCTTTACAGGCAAATTGTCCGACATTTCATTTGAAAAGTATTTTTCAAAGAAACTCCAAACTTGGCATGATTATACTTCCATACATGAAGCCTGGTCTTTTTGTAAAGAGGTTCAACGGTTTTGAAAATTATGCAAATTAGGGCCATTTGCAAATTTAAATCTTGAATATCTCCAAAAATATTATAGGTACAGGTAATCAATCCAACTTCGATTAATATGTTGGTTAGACTGCACATTTTTGTAATTTACATGTGACCTCTAAAGGTCAAAGGTCAATGTCAATTTCCCATTTGAAATTTTCATCTAGCCATAACTCAGTCAATTTTCAACCAATTTTAACCATGTTGGACCCAACCTGTAGGTATTGCAACACTGCATATTTTTGTGATGTACATGCAATGCCTAAAGATTAAAGGTCAAGCTCAGTCAGGCCTTTTTGTTAAAACTAGCCATAAGCGTAATGGAATGTGAAGTACCAAAGGCTTCAAAGATGGTATCAGTCAAGATTCTGGGGTCCGCTTTGGTAATTGATACTTTTAGCCCAGATAAGAGAGCCTGGGTTTGATATCAGGCTACGGGCAGCATGCTTGTCTGTATGTGTGCCCCTGAGTAGCACACAGAATGCCGTGTGTGACTGCTTTTGTCATGTTTGCACAAGACAGACAAGACGTAACTTAGAACATTGGAACAACACATAATTAATCAATTGGGTAAGACATAACAGATTCAACTGAAAGCCACATGAAGCTGTAGTTTTCCTTGCAGTGAGGTTGCAAGGTTAGGATATCGTACAAGCCACGGGTAGCCAGGTCAGTGTTCAATGTAAACAAAGCATGCACAAGTATGAATAGACTGACGTCTACAACTTGTATCATGCTTAGAAGACTACTTGGTTCATGAGAATGAAATGGAAAAGAATGATGACACAGTCTGTGGTAGTTTATATATCATTACATACTATCAAAAATGTTGTCTTTCTTTCTTTCCTTTTTTTCTTTTTTATGGATGTGTGCCAACAGACATATTGTTTTTCTAGGAATTAAAGTGTGTGTGTCAATGCACACTTTTCTTTCTTTCTTTCTTTCTTTCTTTCTTTCTTTCTTTCTTTCTTTCTTTCTTTCTTTCTTCTTTTCCTTCTTTCTTTCTTTCTTTCTTCTTCTTTCTTTCTTTCTTTCTTTCTTTCTTTCTTTCTTTCTTTCTTTCTTTCTTTCTTTCTTTCTTTCTTTCTTTCTTTCTTTCTTTCTTTCTTTCTTTCTTTCTTTCTTTCTTACCGGCAAATTTGTCCGACATTTCATTTGAAAAGTATTACATGTAGAAACTCCAAACTTTGCACAATTATACTTCTATGGATAAAGTCAGGCCTTTTTATAATGAGAGGTCATGCTTTTGAAAATTATGCAAAATGAGGGCTAATTAAAGTTTTAAATCTTCAGTATCTTATATACTGTAGTAGATGTGGTCCCGAGTGTATAGGAGTTCGATCATAGCAAGGTAAAGGTCATCTCAAATTTCAAGGTCATGTCAAGGTCAAAGGTCATGTCAAGGTCAAAGGTCATTTTTAAGCCAAAATGTCATTTTTGAGGTCAAGGTTCACTTCAGGTAGAGGTCATCTCAAGGTCAAAGGTCATTACAAGGTTAAAGGCCACTTTCCTTGGTGGCCTTCTTCTAGCCATAACTTGGTCAATTTTTATCTAATTTTGATCATGTTGGGCTCAAATTGTAGCTATTGTAACCCTGCATATTTTAGAATTCATGTGTGACCTCTAAAGGTCAAAGCTCAAAGTCATTTGAACCTTTGAAAGTTTCATCCAGTCACAACTTGGCTATTTTCCATCCAATTCTAATCATGTTAGTCTCAAATTGTAGGTATTGCAACACTGCACATTTTTATAAGAACACGTGACCTTGAAAGGGCAAAGGTCAAGGTCATTTGGCCCTTTAAAAGTTTCATCTTGCCAGAACTTGGTAAATTTTCATCCGATTTGGTTCATCTTCATGTCAGTTTAACTTCTACTAGGGGGTGCCTGACCATTGCACATGTAATGAATCTAAAACAAAAGTTGTAGCAATTTGAATTATGCTAAATAGCACCATTAGAAATTTTAAATCTTGAATAGCTTCAAAGCTGTAATAGATAGATAGAGATGCCATTCCAACTTCTACTCATGTGTTATGGAATAGTTGTACATTGCCATACCAATATGCTTTGAAGACACACACACTGATTTGCTATGCAGCAAATCATCTTTTCTAGTTCTTTCTTTCTTTCTTTCTTTCTTTCTTTCTTTCTTTCTTTCTTTCTTTCTCACTTTCTTTATTTCTTTCTTAATGTCTGTGTGCCAACACAGACATACTGTTTTTCTTTCTTTCTTTCTTTCTTTCTTTCTTTCTTTCTTTCTTTCTCTCTCTCTCTTTCCTTCCTTCCTTCCTTCCTTCTTTCTTTCTTTCTTTCTTTCTTTTTCTTTCTTTCCAGACAAGTTTGTCCGACATTTTATTTAAAAAGTATTACACATAGAAACTCCAAACTTGGCAAAATTATACTTCTATAGATGAAGTCTGGCCTTTTGTAATGAGAGGTCATGTTTTTCAAAATTATGCAAATGAGAGCTAATTAAAGTTTTAAATCATCAATATTTTATATACTAGTAGATGTGGTTATGAGTGTATAGGAGTTTGATCATAGCAAGGTAAAGGCCATCTCAAATGTCAAGGTCATGTCAAGGTCAAAGGTCAGTTTTAGGCCAAGGTGTCATTTTTGAGGTGAAGGTTCACTTCAGGTAGGGGTCATCTCAAGGTCAAAGGTCATTTCAAGGTCAAAGGCCACTTTCGATGGCGGCTTTCTTCTAGCCATAACTTGGTCAATTTTTATCCAATTTTGATCATGTTTGGTTCAAATTGTAGCTATTGCAACACTGCATATTTTGAAAATTACATGTGACCCCAAAAGGTGAAAGGTCAATGTCATCTGGACCTTTGAAAGTTTCACCCTGCCATAACTCGGCCAATTTCCATCCAATTCTAATCATGTTGGACTTAAATTGTGGGTATTGTTACACTGTACATTTTTGCAATTTACGTGTGACCTATAAAGGTTAAACGTAAAAGGTCAAGGTTATTTGAACTTGGAAATATCATCCAGCCATAAGCTTAATGCAATGTGAAGTACCTAAGCACAAAAGTTGTACCATTTAATATTAACAGCTTTTGAAGGCACACAGACAGATTTGCTTTAAAGCAAATCTTCCTTTCTAGTTGTTTGATTTACAATTATTTTACAAAATAATAACAAATTATTTAGAAATATTTCTTTTAGAGTTTGCAAAATATCATAGAGGATGTATATATAGAGTGTCTTGGGCCAAAACTTAATTATTCCAATTTATATTAGGGGGGCCAAAATGTTTGTAGGGGGGGCGGGGGCCAAATGCTCAGCAAATGAATGGGCCCCTCGGGGCCCATCCGTTCAGGGGGCCCAAATATTCTCTGACATTGGTATGCATTCGTATTATCTAAATGAATTCATTAAAGTGTGTGTGTCAATGCACACTTTTCTGTTTTTCTAGGAATTCTTTATTTCTTTCTTTCCTTTCTTCTTTCTTTCTTTCTTTCTTTCTTTCTTTACAGGCAAATTTGTCCGACATTTCATTTGAAAAGTATTACATGTAGACTCCAAACTTGGCACAATTATACTTCTATGGATGAAGTCAGGCCTTGTTATAATGAGAGGTCATGCTTTTGAAAATTATGCAAATGAGGGCTAATTATAGATTTAAATCTTCAATATCTTATGTACTACAGTAGATGTGGTTCGGAGTGTATAGGAATTCAATCATAGCCAGGTAAAGGTCATCTCAAATGTCAAGGTCATGTCAAGGTCAAAGGTCATGTCAAGGTCAAAGGTCAATTTTAAGCCAAAATGTCATTTTTGAGGTCAACGTTCACTTCAGGTTGAGGTTATCTCAAGGTCAAAAGCCATTTCAAGGTCAGAGGCCACTTTCAATGGTTGCTTTCTTCTTGCCATAACTTGGTCAATTTTTATCCAATTTTAATCATGTTGGGCTCAAACTGTAGCTATTGTACACTGCACATTTTTGAAACTTTTATGTGACTTCTAAAGGTCAAAGGTCAAGGTCATTTCGACCTTTGAAAGTTCCGTCCAGCCATAACTTAGCCAATCTCCAACCAATTTTAATCATGTTAGACTCAAATTGTAGGTATTGCAACATTGTATGTTTTTATAAGAACATGTAACCTCAAAAGGGCAATGTCAAGGTCATTTGGTCCTTTGCAAGTTTCATCTTGTCAAAACTTGGTCAATTTTCATCCGACTTGGTTCATGTTGGGCTTAAAATTGTCCGTAATGTAACACTGTGCAATTTACATGTGATCTGTAAAGGTGAAAGGTCAAGGTCATTTGGACTTTGAAATTTGCATCCAGGCATAGGCTCAATGTGATGTGAAGTACCATAGGATAAAGTTGTAGCATTTAATATTTACAACTTTAGAAGGCACACAGACAGATTTGCTTTGCAGCAAATCTTCTTTTCTAGTTTCTTTCTTTTTTCTTTCTTTCTTTCTTTCTTTCTTTCTTTACCGGCAAATTTGTCCGACATTTCATTTGAAAAGTATTACATGTAGAAACTCCAAACTTTGCACAATTATACTTCTATGGATAAAGTCTGGCCTTTTTATAATCAGAGGTCATGCTTTTGAAAATTATGCAAATGAGGGCTAATTAAAGTTTTAAATCTTCAATATCTTATATACTATAGTAGATGTGGTCCAGAGTGTATAGGAGTTCGATCATACCAAGGTAAAGGTCATCTCAAATGTCAAGGTCATGTTAAGGTCAAAGGTCATGTCAAGGTCAAAGGTCACTTTTAAGCCAAAATGTCATTTTTGAGGTCAAGGTTCACTTCAGGTAGAGGTCATCTCAAGGTCAAAGGTCATTTCAAGGTTAAAGGCCACTCTCCTCGGTGGCCTTCTTCTAGCCATAACTTGGTCAATTTTTATCTTATTTGGATCATGTTGGGCTCAAATTGTAGCTATTGTAACCCTGCATATTTTAAAATTTATGTGTGACTTCTAAAGGTCAAAAATCAAGGTCATTTGAACCTTTGAAAGTTTCATCCTGTCACAACTTGGCTATTTTCCATCCAATTCTAATCATGTTAGTCTCAAATTGTAGGTATTGCAACACTGCACATTTTTATAAGAACACGTGACCTTGAAAGGGCAAAGGTCAAGGTCATTTGGCCCTTTAAAAGTTTTATCTTGCCATAACTTGGTAAATTTTCATCCGATTTGGTTCATCTTCATGTCAGTTTAACTTCTACTAGGGGGTTCCTGACCATTGCGCATGTAATGAATCTAAAACAAAAGTTGTAGCAATTTGAATTATGCTAAATAGCACCATCAGAAATTTTAAATCTTGAATAACTTCAAAGCTATAATAGACAGAGATGCCATTCCAACTTCTACTCCTGTGTTATGGAATAGTTGAACATTGCCATACCAATATGCTTTGAAGACATACACACTGATTTGCTATGCAGCAAATCATCTTTTCTAGTTTTGCTTGTTTTTGTATATCTGTTTTCACTTACAACATTCAAATTGACATTTGTATTATAGGCCGGAGGCCTGAAAATACGGAAATAAAGATTTTATGTAATAATATCCCTTGCCCAGCATGCAAGACATGAAAAGCTTACTTGTGTACTTTCCATGCCCTCAACATTTATGGGTGTCACTTACTGTTCTCAACAGTCTATCCCCAACTTTTAACATATTTTTATAAACCATAAAATAAAAAATTGCATATACCCATGAGAAGTCTACATGAGCATAGAAAAGGATGTAGAAGAGATCACTTTTCAGCTTAAATTAAGAGTACACTTAAGAATTGAAAAGCTTATACATGTTTTCTATCTCTTTCTTTTTTTATCGTTATCCCTATATTTTTATGATCATTCCAGAAAGACCACAGTGCAAGTAACTACAGTCTCCTTTAACCTTGGATGCTGTTCTCGAGCAGAGGGTGAAAACAGACTTGACAAACAAAATTGATTAAAAAATGTGAGAAAAAATACAGTGTCTTCTGGTGGCTAAAATATGGACTACGTGAACACAGGTGATCTTTTGGGTAATATCAAGCCAATTAGACAAACAACTCCTTAGCTGAAAAAAAAATGATCAAAACTTGTCTTCACAAAGTTGGTAAAAGCCCACATGGGAAACATCTGTGTGTAAAATATAAGCATTCCATACAAGATGATATAATATGATCCAGACACATTGTCTGATCAGGGAACAGGGAGATGGGAATCTCCCTGTTGGAGATAGTCTTCTCCCATGGGTCCTCACAGAGAAGAAAACCCCTGTGTAATCCCACTTATTAACCAGTGAACATGACCTGTCATCAAACCACATGCCAACACAGTCCCCTGTGATGACTGGCGCAACCCAGTCCTACTGTAGTAAGGCTGAACGTGCTGACCCATAATTGATGACGTCACAATACAACCTACATGTAACGTCTAGATTTCCCCTAGCAATGTTACACGGCCCTATATAAAGGCCATACACACAACGCAGCATTCAGTTTTGATTGAACCACTTGACTGTGGAGTTGAAAGATTTCAACTCTCTGTACTGCTGGGCATAAGACCAGAGTTATGCTGAACCTGTGGTCAATCATTACTCATTAGCCTCTGATGACTCCAGTGAAGGACGAAACGCATCAGGCTTATTTGGCACACCGTGTATCTGTTCTTATCAACACTTGCCTAGTCTTCTCATTCCATACAAGTGTTTGACAAAATTGCAATATATGCACTGTATTCCTATACAGTGTTCCCCCTCTATTAAGGCCATCCCAAGTGCACTGGAAATGTGGCCCTATACAAGGGGTGGCCTTTCTTGGGAGAAATATAATGAATATGCCATATGCCATACTTGCTGCATAGAGAAGTGGCCCTTGTAGAGGGGATGGCCTGTGGAGAGAGGGGCCTTACAAGAGGGGGCCTTATATATATATATATATATATATATATATATATATATATATATATATATATATATATATATATATGTACTGTAGCAGCACTTACCACACATGGTCACAAAGATTGATACCCATAACTTCAATTTACAAAAATTAACATGTCCTCATCACTTTGCAAACTTTTATCATCACTAGTCAGATTATATTCTGCTGCTCAGGATTTCATGCAATTCTATTTTAGCTGTCCTGGAGAAGATGAAAACAGCCTTAAAGCACAAAAAATCATGAAAAAAAAATAGAAACAAGAGGGCTGTGTGAACAGCCCATGCTCAGCTGACTTAGTGATCATCACACTTCTGGATCTGTTAACTTGGCAAAGGATCAAGGTCACCCATGTGCTGAGTAAGTCTGACCTATAAATACTAGAACACTAACATATGCAACATCAAGGTCCCAGTTCAAGAAATTCTCAATGTCTAACTGGCTTTTGGTTTGTTCAACTTCTTGTGTTTATTTATCAATAACTATTGGTGGGCGTGCGTGTACAATGAACCATTCGACAGTTCTTGAAATGGTGCCAGGCAATTTTGCGTGATTTGCAGTGCCCGTCAATAAAAAACTTGTACACAACGCAGTACTGGGAAAAGGTAGTTTGTATGGGGGTAGTGGCTGACACAGGGACATCCCGTTACAGACGGGATTTTCACCCTTCCGGTTGCAGAGCTCCCGGGGAAGAGCTTGAGTATCTTTCACCAGAGGGGACACAGAAATAGATGCAAAATTCTGAATGGTGGGAATGAAGGTGGAGTTAAAGAATACCATGTAACAATTTAAGACTTAGTCGTGTTGAGATAATTATCACCATGATGTGATGTGGCAGTCGTTTTGCAATCAACGGTCGCATAGTTATTGCAGGCAGCGGCACAACGTACGCTGGATTTCAACGACGCGGCAGATCAGAGGCCTCATGCTGCAAAAACTTCAGCCTGGTCGCACGGTCCTAGAAACTGAAAATCGGTTTTAACCCATTAAATTTCTTAAAAACACATATACGATATATATCTTACATGTTTTTTCTTGTAGTACCTAAAATATGAGCTTATGAAGTGCACACAGTGATAAAATACACGACGTTTAAGTCGAGAATCGATGGAAGTTTTCCAAGATCCACCATCTTAACATGATATTGGTTTACAGCAAGTTAAGCAAGCAAGCCGTGTTGTGAGTGGTTGTTGTATCCAATTGACCAATTTTGCGGTAAAATACAAAACCATGGGTTTTGTGACGTCATGAATCCCAGGGTTTTGCGAATTATTCAAAACTGTGGGATTTCTGACGTCAGAAAACCCTGGGTTTTGCAAATAACTGAACAAAACAACTGCAAAACCCAGGGTTATCATGACAAAACTCAGGGTTTTGAAACGAAACCATGAGTTTTGTGAGAAGATGGTTTAACACAGTAAAACCCTGGGTTTTGTTACAAAACCCAGAGTTTTGTGTACAAATCCCTGGGTTTTGATACAAAACCTTGGGTTTTCCGAACAAAACCCAGGGTTTCGTCTACAAAACCCTGGGTTTTGTAATAAAACCCACGGTTTTGTGCACAGTATTGAACAAAATTAAAAAAATAAGATATTTGTTCTGTTATCCTGGGTAGTTTACAAAACCCAGGGTTTTGTGCAAAACCCTGGGATTTGCAAGCAGAACTCAGGGTTTCGTTCCAAAACTCACGGTTTTACAAACAATACCCTAGGTTTTGTTTAAAAACTCTGGGTTTTGTGAGCAAAGCCCATGGTTTTGGTACAAAACCTTGGGTTTTGTATTACAAAACCCTGGGTTTTGTACACAAAACCCAGGGTTTTGGGAATCATTGAACAGTACAACTTCCATAGACGTGTAGGTGACGACAATACCCGTGGGTAAGTCAAGGTTAATTCTATTTGACCTAATGACAACACTTTGGTGCAAATGCAATGAGCAGAGATACAGTGTTGCCAACTCTTAAGGAATTCCCTTTAAGTTGTATGGAATATCAGGCTTCTACACAGTGAGCTTATGTCACACGGATCAAGAACAAAACCTTACAGATTTTACGAAAGATGCTACGGGAAAAAAATACATACATTGATACATGCTCTTAGGTAAAACAAGATAATTATCTGTCAGAATGTCTGAGAACGATGTGATCATGTATCATTTTTTGACTGTCTCCAGTAAAGAAATAACTGTATCATGATGTTCTTATTCCCTTTCTATCCGATGGACTTTTAGATATTTCACTCAGGCTGATACAATGGTACAGTAAGGTAGTCTGTCAAGCATTTTTTCAGTGTTTAAAATGCTGAACTGTTGCAAGGTATAAAATTTTGGTTGACATTAGGTAAGTATTGCTGGTTTAACATTCATTTGATCAATAAAATCCTGACATGACTGAATATAAATGCCTTCTATTTTATTCCATTTATTATGGTATGATTTTCAGATTCTGCACAAGAAATGACACAGTTTCAACTTTCAAAAAAAAACCTGCAAAACTTAAAGAATAATGCACAAAATGGCTCCATTTCAGTTACATTTTCAAACAATTTGCCTTCGGTGGGAGGGGGGCACCCACCCCCATCCCCCGGCTCGGTCGCTGCCCTCCCTTGCTGAATCTTACCGGTTTACAACATTCTAGGGTTGGCACCATAAGAGATATCTTGGCAAGGCCAATTTTCTTCAATGCAGCACTGTGGCCTGAATATGTGACCCAGTGACCTAGTTTTTACTAGGTGTTTGAGGCATTCTTAGGATCTACTGTCATTAAGAATTGGAACAGCTACAATGAGAAAATTTAGATTTGAAGATATCATGGTACCGCCATTTTTTTCAATGCAGCAGTGACCTAAATATGTGACCCAGTGACCTAGTTTTCGATAGGTTTCTGAGGCATCCTTAGGACCAACTGTAATAGATAACTGATGTAATGCTCCATTCCCTCCTTTTTTAGATATTGTGTTAACGCTGTTTTTTTCAATGTAGTACTCTCATCTAAATATGTGACCTAGTGACTTACTTTTCGATAGGCACCTAACAAGAAAACCTCAATAGCCCCCTGAGATAAAATTTGGTGTTGTAAAGTGAGTATTTTTGGAGTTATGGCATTAACAAGGCATGGACGGACACATAGATGACAATATCCTTCAGGCCTAGAAGGCTGAAATGTAAAAATCATTGGAGCATGACCACTTACAGAATAAGGGAGACACTTATCAAAGGTACATCCCTACTAAACTGGACACAAATATAGCCAAAATTATGTAATTATATAAACATTACAAGAAATTCACATTTTAAACTTTCCTATTACAACTTTTTCACAGATTCCCCATCCCTCTTGGCAAAAAAAATATAAAAAAATCCAAAAATCACTGGCGCATGACCATTTGGAGAAACTTGATGGAAAGACCCACCCAAGGTACATTGCCAGCAAGTTTGAAGTCAATCTGGTTGACGGTTATGGAGAAGTTGAAAATCTGAACAAGAATTAGAATGCTCATTGACTTATATGGTAATCAACAGGAAAGGTGTATTTACTGTCAAATACCTGAACTGAACAAAATTGTTAAAAATCAGGAATCCACAGCAGTGCCACCTAGTGAACAACTTTGTTTGACCCTATCACAAGGAACATATCCACCAAGTTTCAGCTTAATCTGAGTGATGGTTCTAGAGAAGAAGTCAGAAATAGCAAACACAAACAAAAAAAAAAACCAAGAAGATTGTGATGGTCCTGTGCTCAGCTGACATGGACACATACCCTTGCAATTTTTAAGATTTGCGCCCCAAAAACAAAGAAATTCAGAAAGAATCCAAAAGTCTATGGAGAGTATCCATTTGTACAAATCTGCCAGAGACCTACCCAAGGTACATTGCCACCAAGTTTAAAGTCAATCTGACAGATGGTTTCATGGAAGACGTCAAAACTGTGAATAAGCATTAGACTGCCCATTGACTTTTACAGTAATCAATAAGAAAGGTGCATTTACGGGTAACTACCGGAATTGAAAAAAATCGTTAAAAATCAGGAATCATTGCCTCCCAGTGAACTATTTTGTTTGACCCTTCCACAGGCAACATATCCAACAAGTTTCAGCTTAATCTGAGTGACGGTTCTGGAGAAGAAGTCAAAAATAGCAATAACACATAAAAAATAAAAAAATTGCAGCACCACCTGGTGAACAAATTCAGAATTAACGGTCCCTAGGAGTGTTCCTGTGTGATGTCAAAGCAAATGGATGAGCAGCTTCAGACAAGAAGATTTTTTAAGATTCCCCACCCCACCCCTCCCGACAGAGAAAAGAATTTCCTGTGGATCCACAGTTTCCCGCGTTTTTCACAAGCCAAAAAATCATTTTAATATCTCTTCAAATTTTAGGAGAAAATTACAGGGTGTTATATATGGGGTAAGGGAGGCCGGACCTGACTTGCCCCGGTGCCTAGGAAGGAGCGCAGTTGGGCTTGGACAGCATGTTGCCAGCTTTGACTTTCATCTACAAAACTCTTTTTGATTGGACAATGGAGAACCAGCCAACCAAGCACAGACCCTGTTACTTTTTGGCCGCCATCTCTGAATTCACCATAGGAGAGTCACTTACTTGCACATCGTCACGACAAGTTCATTTCAGTACTTTTTGGATTTTTTTAACGACCTGTGGATGGATCTTTGTTTTCAGAGGTAAGTGGGAATGGGAATGTTTTCTTTGATATCTGAATATTTTAAACTTGGTGTGAGTAAAATTACACAGTATTTCTGTGTCTTGATCCAGTCGCCAGTCATGGGCCATTGTGATCAAGCGTGGTGAGGCTGTGTGTATGCAGAATAACTTAAGAGCAAGGCACCAAAAATAATTTTTTCTTCAAATTTTTCACATTTTTTGTATGATACTAATGTGTTTAATGAAATGTCTCAGTATTTGAATATAATATTGCATCAGATGAAGCATGCAAAGCTCTGATGTTTTGATGCAAAAGTGATGGACTTGGGGTACAATCACTAACCAAAACAGGAGCCAGCTGTGATGTTTATCAGTACCATGCTTCATGAAGTTGAATTGTAGTTAGCTTGGGAAAAGCCTTTACCAGTTGGCCAGCTTAAGTAGGAGGAAGGGGGATACAAATCTCTGAAAATAGTTTATCTAGAGGAACTTCTGCCCAAATGTTTTTCTAATGTGGACTTTGATATTTTTCAATATTTTGGTTCCCACCTCCTTCAATTACTAATAATTGCTTTTTTTTTACTTCCAGATTGTCTGACATGGCATCATTGAGAAAAATGGATGCCAAAGACCACCATAAGGTGAGAAAAACTGACAAGAGAAATTTAGATGGGAATAGCTGGAGGTTGAAGTAAAGCTGTGTCTACCAGACCACACTGATGCAAACAAACGGTGGAGAGGTCATACACACTGGGTTATTTTTTTCACAAAGTTGAAACCCCAGGAGTTGTGTGTAGCACCTGCAACATTGTTACTGTCCAGTATAGCCAGAGAGGCATCAGGGCATTGAAAGATCATGTAATGAACAATAAACACAAGAGAAATGTCCTTGCCACAAGAAATATGCATGCTATCACAAGCCCCTTTGCTTCAATGACACAAAAAGCCCAGCCAAACATTGGTGAAAAGGTTGAACAAGCTACCACAGTGCCAGTATCAGAAACTGTCTGTGCCAATGCTACAAAGCTGCCAGTACTGATGTGTGATAGAGTTTCTACAGCAGAGGTAAGAATCTTATTCAGGGTGTAATTAACAACATTCTTAGCTTAAATTAAAGGAAAATTAAAGTATGACAATATCAGAATTTAAAAAGAACAAAAATCCTTAATATGGAAGAGAATAGTTATCTTGTAGAACTTGAATGTTATAAATTATTATTCTTGTATGTTAGAACTTAGAAATATTACACGTCAAATTAACACTATCATAATGTGATTTGTGGGAGCCAGGCGAGTATCAATAATCATGCTGATTTATTACTGATGTTTGAAAATTTGTGTCTCTTTTTCTGCAAAATATTCATTATGGTTTGAGAAAGGCCGAGGTATGAATTGGTAACTAGATGGTAGTATTTGAATTTGGGTATTTGTGGAATTAAAATGAAAGGGAAAGTGGCATAAACTAATATGACATCCGAAGTTAACCCTTAAAGTCCTGATTTAAGACTGAGTCAACAGGTTTCCTCGGGGCACTTTGCTGCGCGCAAACTGCCCCGAGGAAACCTGTTTACTAAGACTACATTTTGCTTAAGACTGGGCTTTCTGGTATTTGAATGAAAGTTCTCTTCATGAGGGATTTGAATCTTTTAAACATTATATGATTATTGGTAATGAAACAACTATAACAAAGCGACTATAGCCGTGATTAGCACTTTAAGGGTTAAAAGATGTCAGTTATTATTACTTCATGCAGTGGTTTTGGTACTGTTGGAGCAAACTTTCAGTACTTAGAGCAAAATAACCAACTGGTACAGCGCTTATAGTGAAGTGATCAGGAATAAATGTGCAATGCCTCTAGCAAGTGAAGTTCCACGCTTGGGAGTAAATAATAACTAGTAAAATAGTACTTCCATTGGTGTACATCGTATCACAGAGGGGGAAAAATAGCCAACAGAAGTTATCTGTAGTAATTTAGTAATTAAATGCTTCCTTAAGGACAGGCAAGACACCAAAAATAAATCCCACTTCAATCAGTCCTAGCTCAAAATGTATTTGCATTCAGATACCATATCATATGTGTGTAATCGTCATACTCCAAAGAATTTATATGTCCCCTATTTGGGTGTCCGTGATATTAATCGTTGAATAAACAATTGAAAGTTTACCACAAAGCATCCACCCCATAAATGTCGATATAAGTCACTAATTATTTGTGATAAAATCATAATTACACTTGCATCTTAATCCTGACATATTGGCAACAAAAAATGATCCTGTGATTTTTTATGTTTGCTTTCGTTTTCCTGTTATCCATCCTCAAAGTTTGACATTTCAATTTTCCCTTTGATTTCCAGGATGTTCATTTTCTTTATTTCATAGAAAAAGAACAAAGCAAAATTTAGAAAGTCGCTGTATCAGTTTTGCAGTTCAGACACTACAGAATCAAAAGCCGTTAATCGGATTAAATTTCACCCAGCCATTTTCTTGGAATAACCATTCTTAGGTGGGGTTCTCGACCTATGATCATTTCTCAGACAACAAGCTTCAAAGGTCTCTGATGTTGATCATTTGCCTCTGAAACAATACCGTTTGCTCAAGTTGAGCTGATATTTGTACAAAGCGTAGTGAACATCATCTCTTAACACTTGGGGAGGTTGTCAATCAATTCTTGGCTAATCACATGAATAAAAGAGCCTTTGAAGTACAGAAACATTATTCAGCGACCTGTCAAACAGCGACAGCGACAAGCTGGTTTCAAGGAGTGATGTCATGGAGGCAGCCCTTCGGGCCCCGTGACCTCAAGCCTGGTGCAAAAGTTGTGTTGCCTTGCTTCAGTGGGGCAGCCCACGGCTGCTCGTGATCAGTGGATGGATGGCAGGTTTGGTCTAACGCCCCCTTCCTCTTCATCCCGATTTTAGGGATAGTGTTTTATTGTATTTACTCCTATCTGTATACTTTATGTAGTTTGCTTGTTACACTTGTCTGTACACTTTACTTAGTTAGCTTGTCATTATTTTGTAGTTATTTTCTCAATGAGTTTCATTTCTCTTTCCAACCTGAGTTTTGTAACGCTATTTTGTGTGTTTTCTCTTCTGTTCACATTTACGCTTATTTCGATGTGTTTATTTGTACTTTTATTTCCTCATCCCTGGGTTTCGATATAATATTATTATGTACGTGGGTATTGTTGATTAAAGTGCCAGTTTTTTTTACCATCTGTCTTTGGTGTGCAGGACCACTGGGGTAGTCCATCGCGGCACGGCCTTTAAAGGTACATTTTCTGACGATTCCCGCTCCTCCTGAACATTTATTAAAGTCTCCCTTCATTAGAATGCAAAACAAGCAAGATAGCTATAAAACTAGAACAGACTGATTTTCCAACAGAAAATCAAATGTCTCCCGGTGGAGCACTTACGTCTCGAATTATAAGCTACAGGTGATAACAAATTACAAATGACCAAGTTTGCTTGAAAATTACAATCCTATTTTAGCTCTCACCTGGATACACTACTCTAGCAATTTTCATCAAATTCTTCAAGACTTATTGCAGAGAAACCAATTTCACATAAATGACCCTGTGACCTTGAAAATTAGGTCAAGGTCACCCAAATACAATCCAAACCTTCATCTTACCTTTATACATAATCCTACCAAATTTCATCAAATTCCATCCTGTTTTCATGACTTATCGAACGGAAACCAATTTCACATAAGTGACCCTGTGACCTTGAGAATTCGCTCAAGGTCATCCAAATACAATTCCAACCTAGGTCTTGCCAAGATACATAATCCTACCAAGTTTCATCAAATTCCATCAAGTTCTTCATGACTTATCGAACAAAAACCAAATTCACATAAGTGACCCTGTGACCTTAAGAATTCGCTCAAGGTCATCCAAATACAATCCCAACCTAGGTCTTGCCAAGATACATAATCCTACCAAGTTTCACCAAATTCCATCAAGTTCTTCAAGACTTATAGCACAGAAACCAATTTCACATAAGTGACCCTGGACCTAGAGAATTCCTTCACATAAGTGACCCTGTGACCTTGAAAATTAGGTCAAGGTCACCCAAATACAATTCCAACCTAGGTCTTGCCTAGATACATAATCCTACCAAGTTTCATCAAATTCCATCAAGTTCTTCATGACTTATCGAACGGAAACCAATTTCACATAAGTGACCCTGTGACCTTGAGAATTCTCTCAAGGTCATCCAAATACAATCCGAACTACGTCATGCCTTGATACATAATCCTACCAAGTTTCATCAAATTCCATCAAAACTTATCGCACAGAAACCAATTTCACATAAGTGACCCTGTGACCTTGAGAATTCGCTCAAGGTCATCCAAATACAATTCCAACCTAGGTCTTGCCAAGTTACATAATCCTACCAAGTTTCGTCAAATTCCATCAAGTTCTTCATGACTTTTCGAACGGAAACCAATTTCACATAAGTGACCCTGTGACCTTCAAAATTAGGTCAAGGTCACCCAAATACAATCCCAACCTTGAACTTACCTTGATTCATAATCCTACCAAATTTCATCAAATTCCATCCTGTTTTTCATGACTTATCGAACGGAAACCAATTTCACATAAGTGACCCTGTGACCTTGAAAATTCGCTCAAGGTCATTCAAATACAATTCCAACCTAGGTCTTGCCATGATACATAATCCTACCAAGTTTCATTAAATTCCATCAAGTTCTTCATGACTTATCGAACGAAACCCAATTTCACATAAGGGACCCTGTGACCTTGAGAATTAACTCAAGGTCATCCAAATACAATCCCATACTAGGTCTTGCCAAGATACATAATCCTACCAAGTTTCACCAAATTCCATCAAGTTTTTCAAGACTTATAACACAGAAACCAATTTCACATAAGTGACCCTGGACCTAGAGAATTCCTTCACATAAGTGACCCTGTGACCTTGAAAATTAGGTCAAGGTCACCCAAATACAATTCCAACCTAGGTCTTGCCTAGATACATAATCCTACCAAGTTTCATCAAATTCCATCACGTTCTTCAAGACTTATTGCACGGAAACCAATTTCACATAAGTGACCCTTCGGATGACCACATGCCTGTGTGGTTTTTGGTGGTTCTCTCGTATTTCTACTTCAGTTAAAAGCCTGAAATTTTGACATATTATAGAAAGGACATTCATCTTGTAAAAAACATTCAAATCTCAAAATCAGCCATGCAAAGGTTTTTGGTGTCTTACCTGTCCTTAACTTTAAAATATTACAGAATAAACAAATACATCCAAGAGAAGATGCCAAGCATAATTATTTGTTTTCTTGGCTGATACTCACTAGGTTGGATAGAAATCAGGGTTCATACAGGCTTGTGAAAAGTAAATTCAAGGACTTTTTCAAGCACCTAAATCAAGTTTTCAAGGACCAGATCCAGCAATAGAACACAACAGACAAATTGTCTAAATCATCACTATTCAACCCTCTACGAATAAGACCAATACATCTTATTCCACATTTATTATTTATTCCAACCATGTATGAATCAGACTCAATTTTTGAAAGGGGCAGTAGACTTTCCACAAACTGACAAAGAAACGTATAAGTGGATAATATTACTAAAAGTCATTTTTCAAGATAAATTCAATATGGATTATTTTATGAGTTTTTTGTGACTTATGTAGGTCTACAGCCAGTAGGGATTGTATTCCTGAAATTGACTCTATCTAGTCTATAAAATTGCTACAACTACATATGGGTAAAATTAGACCTGAAAATGTACCTATCCCCATGCACATTTTTCACAAGAATGCCCCAGATTCTTTTCTAGGAAAGTGATGTACTTTGTTACCTGTATGTTTGATATGTGTATTTGTCCCTGAAAGTAGGCTGTACATGTAAATAAGGCTCACATAATTGGTTAGGCCTGATTTAATAAGAACTGTCAGACCTACATGGGTTAAAATGGGGTTAAAAGCAAAAAAATCTTTGTAATTTGCAGTGTTACATTTGACAAATGGAATTTTCCAGCCACTTCAAAGGAAAATGACAGCAGAATGTGTTCATCTTAATGCGATTCAAGTTCATAAATGCTAAATTTTGTGGAAAATATTCATATTCCTTGGCAACTTGCCTCATTGGGTGATGGTTAAAAATAAAATTCAAGGACTTTTCCAAGACCTTTGTCCAACATTCTGGATTTTCAAGGTTTTCAAGGCCTTGAATATGAATGTAGCAAATTCAAGTACTTTCAAGCACTTCAAGGACCTGTGCGAACCCTGAGAAAATTAGTGAATTAAAGGCTCAAAACTTAAATAAAATGCTGTCACTTGCAGGCAATGGTCCTTGGTGTCACGGCTGAGCATAGCCTTCCTTTGGCACTGGTACCTGTTCTGGTAAACTTGGCGAAAGCTTTAGCTGATGACAAGCTTACCTTTCAGCTGTGCACCTAGAACAGTCCACCGCTTCATACAAGATAAAACATGGACTGGCTGCCAGCTTTACAGACAAGACTATCCAGGCCATGCAAGCATACCCCTTCTCTCTCAATATGGATGAAAGTACAGCAAGCAACAACAAGAAGATCTTAACACATCATGTCATAGAGACATTTATTTGAATATGACAAAAGAGGGAACTTTTGCTACTACTTATAATGTGACAGTTTGGAAAGTAAAAGCCTTCATACATGTACTGTACATTGTTGAATATTTTTTTGGTAAGACATTAATGAATGGTTCTCAGCTTCCCGTTGTTGAAATTGTAAAATGTTTCCTCTTGTGAGAGCGCGCAGCATATTACTCCACACATATACAAGTTTATCTTGTTCAACATTTGTGAAGAAAAACTTGATGGAAATTTATCTCTTCTTGCGGCCATACTGGTTAGCTACTTCAGTCCAGAGGCAAAGAAAGTGCTTGTGGAACATTTAGAGTCAAATGAGCTGCTTGAGGTGGACGCTAGAAATATCTACAATGCAGTGTGTGATCTGTTTGAACGGTATCAGATACCATGGAAGAACCTTGTGTCAATACTCATGGACTCCTATCATGTCATGAGGGGATCAAAGTCTGGCCTAGAAGTGCGCATTCAAAGAGAAAAGGCAGAACATCTGTTGCAGGTGGTTGGGGATTTATGTCATCATATTAATAATTGAAGTAAGGTACTTTGTAAACTATTTGATGGGTACATCGAGATGCTATTGATAGACTCGCACAATGATAACAAATGGAGTGCTGACCAAAGGGTATTTCTGTGAGAAATATGTGTATTTTTTAATGTTTCATTTTCTGTGCCAGAGCAATATGTCCCACACAGGTGGCTTACCACACATGATGTGTGTTTGATTGTAAAGCGGATGTGGGATGCCCATGTTATTATGTACTTCCTTCTATCAGAGATGAAAGTCACATACAGAGAAGTGTACAACAAGATTTTGGATGCTGCTGGTGTCAATACATCTGGGAGAAACCGAATCAAGGAGATCCATGCTGTCCTCCTTGCTAAATCACTGACTGATGATGGGAAGAAACACAAGTTGAGGCTTGTGGAGAAGTTGTTGTACAAACCCAAGGAAATGCAGTTAGTGATGAATTTCTACCTGGGGATCTTACCAATTCTCAAAGAATATGCATGTATCTTCCAAGAGAGTGAGACCCTGGTACATAAGCTGCATGAAAAACAAATTGGCACATTCCGCAAGTTTCTTGGTTGCTTCATTCAACCAGAGCATCTTGTGGGTCTCGCATCAAAGAAATTGAAAGGTCTCAATATTGAGGACATGTCTATTCATAGGAAGGACATTTTTCTTGGTGGGAAAACACAGAAGCTTGTAAAAGAGCTACCAAGATCTTATCCCGTGCTTTGTGCATTTAGAGAGAAACCCTTCTCAGCGTTGGTGTAAGTGTGCACAATATATGCAGGGTGTCCTCCCATTGAACAGGCGTACATTACAGGCATTGTCCTGTATTGATCCACTAATTCGATGTCATTTAAGTGCAAGGGAAGGACTGACAGACTCGCAATCTGTCCATGCTGGAGTGGGCCTAGGAAACCTTTTATCCCTTGATGGCCGAAGCAAAGTTGCATATGAGATACATGTACATGTACTTGAATACCAGCTGGACTCTGAGTTACCTCCCTATGAACTGATGAAAGTGACACTAATACCGTTGAATGGTGGTATTCTGTGATGGACCTTTCAGTGATAGTTGCGGGAGCCATGAGTGTATTTAATGGACCTCAGGTTGAGGCTTCCTTCAGTGCCACGGAAGAGGTCATTGACCTCTCTAAGAATAGGCTTAATGTGGACACATTCAGTGCCATCCAGACAGTAAAGTCCTCATTAAGAGCAAAAGACAAAGATGCAATCACATACTTTCACAAAAAAGATGTGCAGTATGGGCCTGTGAGGAAAAAGATGTGCTTCAAGTTGAGAGCAGTTGCTGGAAAGCACAAAGCTGTGCAGGAGGAAAGAGATCTATTAGAAAGAAAAGGGAGCTGCAGGAGAAGTGTGAGCTGAGCAACAAAAAGCCCCTGAACAAAACTCAAAGTAAAGAGGCAAATAAGGAAAGAGAGAGAAAAGCTTTGCTGCAACATGATGAGAGCTAAACAACAACAAAAAGGAAAATGGCCCTCCAGAAGCTTAATAAACTATCAAAAGGAAAAAAAAAACCTGAAAAAAGTAGAAAGCCAAGTAAAGGTATAAAAACAAAAGACTGAGAAAAATGTAGTATATTGGTTTCAGGGACTGTATCCTTGACTTTGTTGGATGTCACACACACCTGGAAACTGAGCAATGATTATCTATTGGATTTGTAGAATTAATGTGTCAAATTTGACCCAAAATACAACATTGCTCACATTTCTATTTTTGCTTACAACTGCTTTAAATGAAAAAGCATACAGAGTGACCTCTGGATGACCTGGATTGAAGCTTGTACAGATGAACATTTTGTCTTGATTCTTGGCCAACAGAAAGAGGCTCAGAATATTTTATAGTTGTGACTGAAGTAGATGTGTATGTACATAGATAGGTGGACTGCATGGCTGAATACAGAGTCAGTTGGAAAGACAGTAATGTTTCTTCCCATACATAATAAGTTACATATGGTAATTATCGTAACAGTAGACAGGTGAACATTATGATTCATGGCCAGCTGAAAGGGACACTGAATATTTACTGCAAAACTAACAGAAATTACAGTAGAATAGAATGAGAGGTTTGATAAATTGTTCCAATATAAGCACCACATCATATTGATCCCATGGAAAACATGATGCAATATTTACCAGTTGTGTGCAATAAAATTTGGTCTGACTCAAACTTTTTTGTGTCCAGAATGCACCATATCAAGAGCTCAAAATCCAAATATTTCCCCTTTGGGGAGGGGGGGGGGGACACCCCCCTCCATAATCCATTCCAGCTTTTTTGCCCTGTCCCTGTTCTATTTGCTGCAAAGAAAAAAACAACAAAAAACATAGAAAAAAAATCACTGAAGCGTGAACATTTGAAAAAATCTGCCGGAGACCCACCCAAGGTACATTGCCACTAAGTTTGAAGTCAATCTGACTCACGGTTTCAAAGAAGAAGTTAAATATGTGAATCAGCATTAGAATGCAAACTGACTTGCATAGTAATCAACAGGAGAGGTGCATTTACCAGCAGGTACCCGAATTGAAAAAATCGTTAAAAATCCGGAATCTGCAGCTTTGCCAACTAGTGAACCATCTTGTTTGACCCTTCAGCAAAACACATATCCACAAAGTTTCAGCTTAATCTGAGTGATGGTTCCGGAGAAGAAATAAAAAATGGCAATAACACAAATAAAACAAAACAAAAAAAAACAAAAAAAGAAATAGAAAAAAAATCACAGCACCACCTGGTGAACAAATTCAAAACTAAGCGCCCCTAGGAGTGTCACAGTGTAATATCAAAGTACTAGGGTGAGCGGTTTCAGAGGAATAGATTTATAAAGATTTGTCCAAAAAGAGAACAAAGAAGTACAGAAAAAATACCAAAATCAATGGAGCGTGACCATTTGAACAAATCTGCTAGAGACCTAGCCAAGTTTGAAGTCAATCTGACTGATGGTTTTGCAGAAGAAGACAAAAATGTGAATTAGCATGAGACTGCCCATTGACTTACACAGTAATCAATGGGAAAAGTGCATTGACCGACAAGTACCGGAATTGAAAAAATTGTTAAAAATCAGGAATCCGCAGCATTGCCTCCAAGTGAACAACTTTGTTTGACCCTTCCACAAGGAACATATCCACCATGCCTCAGCTTAATCTGAGTGACAGATCTGGATAAGTAGAAAATAGCAAAAACACACAAAAAATCATTAAAACAAGTGCACAGTGATCCTAAGGATCTATGGCCCCCGCCACAATAGACAGAAACAAGAGGGCTGTGTGAACAGCCCGTGCCTCAGCTGATCTTGACATTTATCACACTTGCAGCTCTATGAACTTGGGAAAGGATCAAGGGCACCATGTTCTGAGTAAGTCTGACCTTTATAGAAGAACATTAACATGTGCAACATCAAGGTTCAAGTAGTTCTCAAGTTATAATGAAGAGTAAAATTCATGTATGTTGCACTGTGACCCCACAAACAAGGTAGAGGTCATTCATGTACTGTCTCAGCATGACCTTCATACAGAATAATTAACATGTGTAACAAACTCAAAACAGATCTCAAGTTATCAAGTAAACAGAAAATTTCGTGTCAGTTGTCCTGTGAATTAGCATTAGAATGCCCATTGACTTACATAGTTATCAATAGGAAAGCTCCACTGACTGGTAAGTACCGTAATTGAAAATCCTTAAAAATCAGGAATCCAAAGCAGTGCCACCTACTAAACAACTGTTTGACCCTTCCACAACAACATATCCATCACATTTCAGCTTAATCTGAGGGACAGTTCTGAAAACAAGTTAAAAATAGCAAAACCATACAAAAAATTCATTAAAAAAAATTGCAGCGCCACTTGGTGAACAAATTGGGAACTAGGTGTCCCCGGGAGTGTCTATGAACGATATCAAAGCAATTGGGTGAGCGGTTTCAGAGGAGAAGAATTTTGAAGGTTTGCCCCAAAAAAGAACAAACAAATTCATAAAAAATCCAAAAATCACTAGAGCATGACCATTTGAACACACTTGATAGAGATCCACCCAAGGCACATCCCCACCAAGTTTGAAGTAAATCTGGTCAATATTATTAAAGTTATGACCATTACAAGAAATTCCCAAGTTAAACTTTCCTATTAAAACTTTTGTAGAGATTTTTGAAAAAAAATCATAAAAAAATCCAAATTCATTGGAACATGACCATTGGAACAAACCTGGTAGACACCCACGCAAGGTACATTGCCACCAAGTTTGAAGCAAATCTGGATGATGGTTTTGGAGAAGAAGTCTAAAATGTAAATTAGCATTAGAATGCCCATTGACTTACATGGTAATCAATAGTAAAGGTGCATTAAAAAAAAATATAAAAATCAATGGAGCGTGACCATTTGAACAACTTGGTAGAGATCCACTCAAGGTGTATCCCCACCAAGTTTGAAGTCAATCTGGATGACGGTTTTGGAGAAGAAGTCGAAAATGTGAATTAGCATTAGAATGCCCATTGACTTCCATAGTAATCAATAGGAAAGCTGCATTGACGGACAAGTACCAGAATTGAAAAAATCGTTAAAAATCAGGAATCCGCAGCATTCCCACATAGTGAACAACTTTGTTTGACCTTTCTACAAGGAACATATCTACCATGTTTCAGCTTAATCTGAGTGACGGTTCTGGAGAAGAAGTCAAAAATAACTATAACACACAAAAATTCATAAAGAATTAGGAAAAAATCGCAGCGCCACCTGGTGAAGAAATTAAGAACTAGGAGTCCCAGGGAGTGTTCCTGTGTGATATCAAAGCAATCGGGTGAGCAGTTTCAGAGAAGAAGATTTTTTAAGATTTACCCAAAAAAGAACAACAAAATTCATAAAAAATCCAAAAATCAATGGAGCATAACCATTTGAACACACTTGAAAGACACTCACCCAAGGTACATCCCAACCAAGTTTGAAGTGAATCTGGCTAACAGTTTTTCAGAAGAAGTCGAAAATGTAAATTGTGCATCGACACTCATCTTCCAATACCAATGTGAAGAAACAAACTTCACTCCTGACTTGAGACATGCATTCGCCCACAAAAGGCAACTGGTGGTTTTAAATCGGTCCTCTTAACCTTTGAAATATTTTTCATTAAATACAGACTACAGTGTTTAAATATCCACCAAGTTTCAGTTTAATCTGAGTGACGGTTCTGGAAAAGAATAGGAAATGTAGTGTTGAAATTTTTCAAAAATTAAATGAAACGGACAGACGATGGACTACGGACCCTCAAAAAAGCTCAGCTAGGCAGTTGAGCTAAAAATGCAGTGCTACCTGGTGGCCAAAATGTGAATTACATGACCTCAGGTGATCCTGTATTCAAAATAGCAATTGGCCAAGTAACATTTGATTGACAAGAAGTAATGTTGAAATTTTTTTAAAAATCAAATGAATTTTTTTTTTCAACATTGCAGCATCATCTTCACAATCTTGGTAGAGGACCACTGGTTAACATTGATGCTAAAATCAAAACATTCCATGCAATACTTTTTGAGAAGTCAAAAATGTTAAAAGTCTAATGGACAGATGGATGGACAGAGAGATGATGGGCACAAACAGATTTTACAAGCTCTGCTGACCAGTTAAAAATGTTAAAAGTCAAATGGACGGATGGATGCACAGACAGATGATGCATGCAAATAGATTTCATAAGCCCTGTTGACTGTCAGTACATTTCTTTGCATTGGATGAGCTGCAGGGTTTTCCGTGAAGCTTTAAATTTAACAGTTCCATAAAGCTTTAAAAACAATGTTGAGCTTTTAACTTGACCATAAAGCTTTAAATGCCTCCCATAAAGCTAAAATTTTGGGGGGGAAAAAGCAAAAAATGCAGCTTTTTAAGCCAAAATGGCACTTTTAGGACAAAATTTACTGAACTGGGCAGACAAATACATATCAACATTGAGCATAACCAAAAATGTAAAGCTTAAATTTTCCTGGGTAAAACCCTGAGCTATACTGTACCTGAGCTTGTCTTAAACTAGGAACTACCAACCTTAGCATACATCTGAAGGCCTCTGGTTCCACGTCTATCACTCGCACTGATTCCACTGTCTCTTGACGATCTCCACAGAACATGGAGAAGAACACAGGACTACGGGAGATCAGCATATACTTATGAGCTGGAATCTCTACAGCACCATCTTCTGCACCAACCTTGAACTTAATATCACATGCTACATGGTTCTCATACATGTATCGATTGCACTCGAGAACTGTTTTGTTGTCTTGCCAATCATGACGGGGTCTTGGTTCATCACCCATGGCCATCTGAAACAAAACTTAATATCTATATTCAATATTTATAAAGATCAACTGCAT
Organism: Hermodice carunculata; assembly: GCA_964020975.1. Classification (NCBI taxonomy): domain Eukaryota; kingdom Metazoa; phylum Annelida; class Polychaeta; order Eunicida; family Amphinomidae; genus Hermodice; species Hermodice carunculata. The sequence goes on along the minus strand of OZ026619.1, from coordinate 14,064,105 downwards.
ACATACTGTAAATTGACGGTACTCACAGAAACAAGAGGCCCATGAGCCTAAAGCTCTGCTGGCATCGTGGCTATATTGCACCTGTTAATTTCAAAGTTGTGAGTACTCATGTGGCTTCTGAACATATGAAGCTTAATGTATAAACTGGCCACCACATGGCCCTTCGCTCCTTATGTAATCATAGCTTATTTGTGCAACTCCTGTGATGAATACTGTTGCATTTGCCAAGACAACAATCATTGAGTCCTTAACTTAATATGTCCTCAGTGACCTTGGGACAGAAGATCAAGGACACCCAGATTATGTAATACAAGAGGCCCATAGGCCTGCCTGGTGCTGTGCTGACATTGCCATTAAAGTCCAAGCTACACCCTGCCATTACAAAATCACCTCTTTCAACAATACAGGCATGGTGACCTCACAAAAATAGGTCAAGGTCACTGATAATAAATACTATTCTAGCTTTGGACATTGTCTATATATCCTATAAAATTGGCAAGTCTGATCCACTTGCTTTTTGAGATATGGAATTTTATATCTTAAAACACATTTTGGTTCACAATTTCAATCAAATTATAGATGCCACCATGTTTATCATTACCAACTTAGACTTTGACCTCCACCACAATCCCACCGAATTTGGTGAAGATCTGCCAAAAATTTAAGATGCTAGAGTGTTCACAAGATTTTCACATTTTGACACCTATATTTCATAATAATGTAGGTAGCGTCACCAATATCAAACTGGACCTAGATTTTCATACATCCAGTAAGTTCTAGAGGTTATATTGGGCTAACTTGAAAACTGTGGATGGTATCGCGCTAATGAACAAAAGTTTACAGATGGACATCTCTAGTATGATACACTTGTGTAGAAAAACATGACCCATATTCATAACTATCAAACCCAACAATTACAGCAAAGATATTCCAGATTGAGTTACTAAAGCACCAACATTCATCTTCAAAAATCAATGTGAAGAAACAAATTTCACTCCTGACTTGGGACAGGCAGTCACCCACAATAGACAACTGGTGGTTTTTAACCGGTCCCCTCAACCTTTGAAATATTCTTCATTAAATACAGACTAAAGTGTTTTGGACAGACAGAGAGACAGACAGACATGAGCGGTTGCATAAGCTCTGCAGAGCTAAAAAGCTATTGGTGCACTCTGATCACCTTGAAGCACAGTCATGTGCCTTAAATTTCTGTAATGATCAAGTGTAATAAAAAAAACAAGAGGGCTGTGTGAACAGCCCATGCTCAGCTGTTCTTGACATTCATCGCACTTGCAGCTCTATGAACTTGGGAAAGGATCAAGGTCACCCACGTTCTGAGTAAGTTTGACCATTATAAAAGAACATTAACATATGCAACATCTAGATTCAAGTAGTTCTTAAGTTACAATGAAGAGTAAAATTCATGTATGTTGCACTGTGACCCCAGAAACGAGGTCAAGGTCATTAATGTACTGTCTGAGCATGACCTTCATACAAAAACATTAACATGTGCAGCATCACAGTACTAACTCAAAACAGATCTCAAGTTATCAAGTAAACAGTAAATTTCGTGTCAGTCGTCCTGTGAATTAGCATTAGAATGCCCATTGACTTACATAGTAATCATTAGGAAAGCTGCATTGTCCGATAAGTACCCGAATTGAAAATACTTAAAAATCAGAAATCTAACGCAGTGCCACCTAGTAAACAACTTTGTTTGACCCTTCCACAAGAACATATCCATCACATTTCAGCTTAATCTGAGTGACGGTTCTGAGAGCAAGTGAAAAATAGTTTGCCCCCAAAAAGAACAAAAAAATTCATAAAAAATCAAAAAATCAATAGAGCGTGATCATTTGAACAAATTTGATACAGATCCACCCAAGGCACATCCCCACCAAGTTTGAAGTTAATCTAGCCAAAATTATTTAAGATAAAACCATTACAAGAAATTCCCATGTTAAACTTTCCAATAAAAACTTTAGTAAAGATTCTTGAAAAAAAAAAATCATGAAAAAATCCAAAATTCATTAGAACATGACCATTTGGACAAACCCTGGTAGACACCCACCCAAGGTACATCCCCACAAAGTTTGAAGTTAATCTGGATGACAGTTTAGGAGACGAAGTCGAAAATGTGAATTAGCATTAGAATGCTGATTGACCAAAAAGTACCCAAATTGAAAAAAATCGTTAAAAATAAGGAATCCTCAGCATTCCCACATAGTGAACAACTTTGTTTCACCCTTCCACAAGAAACATATCCACCATGTTTCAGCCTAATCTGAGTGAGGGTTCTGGAGAAGAAGTCCAAAATAACTATAACACACGAAAATTCATAAAAAAATAGAAAAAAATTGCAGCATCACCTGGTGAACAAATTAACAACAAGGACTCCCTAGGTGTCTTCCCGTGTGATATCAGAGCAATAAAGTAAGCGCTCTTGGAGAAGAAGATTTTTTAAGATTTGTCCATAAAAGAACAAAAAAATTCATTAAAAGTCGAAAAATCACTTGAGCATGACCATTTGAACAAGCCTGGTAGACAACCACCTAAGGTACATCCCCACCAAGTTTGAAGTTAATCTGGATGACGGTTTTGGAGAAAAAGTCGAAAAATCTGATTTAGCACTAGAATGCTGATTGACTTCCATAGTAATCAATAGGAAAGCTGCATTGACCGATAAGTACCCGAATTTAAAAAATAGTTAAAAATCAGGAATCTGCAGCATTCTTACATAGTGAACCACTTTGTTTGACCCCTCTACAAAGAACATATCCACCACGTTTCAGTTTAATCTGAGTGACAGTTCTGGAGAAGTCGGAAATAGCTATAACACACAAAAATTCATAAAAAATTAGAAAAATTGCATCGCCACCTGGTGAACAAATTAAGAACTAAGAGTTCCAGGGAGTGTTTCTGTGTGATATCAAAGTAATTGGGTGAGTGGTTTCAGAGAAGAAGATTTTTTAAGATTTGCCCAAAAAGAACAAAAAAATTCATTAAAAATCCAAAAATCACTGGAGCATGACCATTTGAACTAACTTTGTAGACACCTACCCAAGGCACATCCCCACCAAGTTTGATGTGGATCTGGCTGACGATTTCGGAGAAGAAGTCCAAAATGTGAATTGTTGATGGACGACGGATGGACGACCATAAGATAAACTCAGCTGACTGACAAGTCAGCTGAGCTAAAAACATTCAAAATTTCTTAATTCCAGAGGCAAGAATGCAACTGATAATCTCAAAAGCCAACGTAACAAAAGTGCCATGGATGTGCTTCAATATTCTGACCTACATGTACACCTCATCTATTTTACAATGTCTGTATTAAAATAGTGCATTTGGAGAAAAATCATTCCTCCATTCTGGAAGCATGCAATGACACTTCACCACATTTCAGGTTCTAGGCTGTGGCTATAAGGTTTTGTACAGTGCTTCCTGACCTACTACTTCACCATCTCTACTGTCACAAAAAAGTGGTCACATACAGCAGGCGGTCAGTAATTGCAGCTAAATCAACAAATATCGAAAGGAAAAAGAACAAGAGGGCTGTGTAAATATCCCATGCTTAGCTGACCTAGACATTTATTACACCCGCAGTACCTTTGTGAACCTGGGATAGGATCAAGATCACCCATGTACTGAGTAAGTCTGAATTTTATAGAAGAACACTAACATATGCAACATCAAGGTCCCAGTTCAAGTAGTTATCAAGTTATAGTGAAGAGTAAAATTCATGTATGTGGCACTGTGACCCCAGAAATGAGCTCAAGGTCACTCATGTACTGTCTAAGCATGACCTTCATAGAGAAACATTAACATGTGCAACATCAAGGACCTAACTCAAAACAGATCTCTTGTTATCAAGTGAACAATAAATTTCATATCAGTTGTCCTGTGATCTTGGGAATGAGGTCAAGGTCTAAAACTCACTGGAGCATGACCATCTGCACAAAATACGTAGGCACTTATAAAAGGTACATCCCTACCAAGTTTGGCATAATTCTGGCCAAAATTACTTAAGCTGTAACCATTAGAAGAAATTCCCAGTCAAACTTTCCTGTTAAATTTTTTTTTGAAGATTTTTGAAAAAATCATAAAAAATCCAAAAATCACTGGAGCATGACCATAAGAACAAACTTGGTAGAGACCCACCCAAGGTACATTGCCACCAAATTTGAAGTAAATATGAAAGACAGTTTCTTCAGGGAAGTCGAATATGTGAATTACCATTGTAATGCATTAGAATGCCCACTGACTTGCATAGTAAGCAACAGAAAACGGGCATTTACCGATGTACCCCAGTTGAAAAATATTGTTAAAAATCAGGAATCCACAGCAGTACTACCTAGTGAACACCTTTGCTTGACCCTTTCACAAGGAACATATCCACAAAGTTTCAACTTAATCTGACAGACAAGAAGTGAAGTGACAGGTAATGAAAAAACACAAAAATTCATAAAAAAATGAAAAAATGGCAGAACCACCTGGTGAACAAATTAAGAACTAGAAGTCCCTAGGAGTGTTCTTATGTAATAACAAGGAAATTGGGCAAGCAGTTGTGGGGAAGATTTTGTAAGATTCGTCCAAAAAAGAACAAAAAATTTCATTACAAATCCAAAAAATCAATAGAGCGTGACCATATAAACAAACCGAGTAGACACCAACCAAAGGTGCATTGCCACCAAGTTTGAAGTCAATCTGGAGGACGGTTTTGGAGAAGAAGTTGGAAATGTGAATTAACGTTATAATTGCAATTGATTTACATAAATCAATAGGAAAGCTGCATCGACCCATAAGTACCTGAATTGAAAAAAAATCATTAAAAATCAGGAATCCTCAGGATTGCCACCTTGTGAACACCTTTGTTTGACTCTTTCACAAGGAACGTATCCACCCAGTTTCAGCCTAATATGATTCACAGTTCTGGAGAAGAAGTAAAAAATCGCAAAATTACACAAAAAATAAAAAACAAGAGGACTGTTACAGTCCTGCGCTCAGATGACTAAGTTGCCCTATGATCTTGGAAAAGGGGTCAAGGTCACTGACCTATTCTGAATCTAATTTTCGCAGAGGGCTTTCCCCATGGGCAAGATCAAAGGCACAGTACAAGTAGTTCTCAGGTTATCACACGACCAGAAAAATTCATGTTAGTGGCCCTGTGACCTTAAGAATGAGGTGAAGGTCACTAATATACCGTCTCAATCTTTCCTAAATAGAGGACCATCAACAAGTTCAACATCAAAGTCCTACCTTCCACACTTCTCAATTTACAAAGTGAAAAGTAAAATTCACATAAGTGTCTGGGTCCCAGTGACCTTGGGAATGAGGTTAAGGTCACCTGTGTACTGTCTACGTTTGGCCTTTGCTCAGGACAGCCATCATGTTCTACATCAAGGTCCAAATTCAAATAGCTCTCAACTTATCAGGTGAACAGTAAAATTTGAGCAAGTGGCCCTATGAGCTTAGGTATGAGGTCAAGGTAACTCGTCTACTCTCTAAGTCTGGCCCTTATTAAGGACAACTAGCATGTGCAATATGAATGTCCTACCCTTAATAGTTCTCAAGTTACCCTATAAACAGTGAATTTCATGCACCTCGCCTTGTGACCTTGGAAATGAGGTCAAGGTCACTCACCTAGTGTACATGTATCACCCTCATACCCAGAAGTGTCCCTATGCAATTTCAAAGCAATTGGCTCAGTATATACAAGGATAAATACCTTTGAAGATTTGGCAAAAAAATAAACAAAGAAATCATAAAAAAAATCCAAAAGTCATTGGACTCTGACCAATTGAACAAACTTAGTAGATACCCACCGAAGGAACACCCCCACCAAGTTTGAAGTGAATCTACCTGATGGTTTCACAGAAGGAGTCAAAAATTGTCAATTACCATTGCAAACCCTAATGACTTTGCAATTCCCATTGACTTGCATGGTAATCAATAGGCATTGTGAAATCAACAAGAAAAATTCCTAAAAAACCCAAACATCACTGGACCGTAAACATTTGAAAACACTTGGTAGAAGCCCACCAAACACACATCCCCACCAAGTTTGAAGTGAATCTGGTTATCGGTTTTCAGATGAGGTTGAAAATGTAAACTATCATTGCAATTCCCCTTGACTTGCATAGTAAACAATAGGAATGTATGCATTGACCAACAAGAACCTGAATTAAAAAATTCGTTGATAATCAGGGATCCGCAGCAATGCCACCTGATGAACAGCCTTGCATGACCCTTCCACAAAGAACATATCCACTAAATTTCAGCACAATCTAAGGGATTGTGTTGGAGAAGAAGTTGAAAATAGCAAAAACCTACAAAAATTTAATAAACAGTAGGGCTGTGTGAACAGCCCATGCTCAGCTGATCTTGACATTCATCCCACTTGTAGCTCTATGAACTTGGGAAAGGATCAAGGTCACCCGAGTTCTGAGTAAGTCTTACCTTTACACAAGAACATGAACATGTGGAACATCAAGGTTCAAGTAGTTCTCAAATTATAATGAAGAGTAAAATTCATGTATGTTGCACTGTGACCCCAGAAACGAGGTCAAGGTCATTCATGTACTGTTTAAGCATGACCTTCATAAAGAAACATTAACATGTGCACCATCACAGTACTAACTCAAAACAGATCTCAAGTTATCAAGTAAACAGTACACTTCATGTCAGTTGTCCTGTAAATTAGCATTAGAATGCCCATTAACTTACATAGTAATCAATAGGAATGCTGCATTGAACGATAAGTACCCGAATTGAAAATCCTTAAAAATCAGATATCCAAAGCAGTGCCACGTAGTAAACAACTGTTTGGCCCTTCCACAACAACACATCCATCACATTTCAGCTGAATCTGAGGGACAGTTCTGAGAACAAGTGAAAAATAGCAAAACCATACAAAAAAATTCATTGAAAAAATTGCAGCGCCACCTCGTGAACAAATTAAGAACTAGGAGTCCCAGGAAGTGTTCCTGTGTGATATCAAAGCAATTGGGCAAGCTGTTTTGGAGAAGATTTTTTAAGATTTGCCCACAAAAGAACAAAAAATTCAATAAAAGTCCAAAAATTACTGGACTGTGACCATTTGAACAAACTTGGTAGAGACTCGCCTAAGGCACATGTCCACCAAGTTTGAAGTGGATCTGGCTGATGGTTTTTGAGAAGAAGTCGAAAATGTGAATTGTGGACAGACAGACGACAGACGGACCAGGGATGCACGATGGACGACGAACCCTCACACAACTTCAGCTCACTGACAAGTCAGCTGAGGTAAAAAAACGTTAAAAATCAGGAAACCGCAGCATTCCCACACAGTGAAAAACTTTGTTTGACCCTTTCACAAGGAACATATCCACCACGTTTGAGCTTAATCTGAGTGACGGTTCAGGAGAACAAGTCTAAAATAGCTTTAACACACAAAAATTCATAAAACTGCATCACCACCTAGTGAACAAATTAAGAACTAGGAGTCCCAGGAAGTCTTCCTGTGTGATATCAAAGCAATTGGGTGAGCGGTTTCAGAGAAATAGATTTTTTAAGATCTCCCCCAAAAATGAACCAAAAAAATTCATGAAAAATCCAAAAATCTCTGGACCGTGACCATTGGAACAAATTTGGTACAGACCCACCCAAGGCACATCTCCACAAAGCTTGAAGTGGATCTGGCTAACATTCCCAGGAGTGTCCCTGTGGGATATCAAAGCAATTGGGTGGGTGGTTTCTTCGAAGAAGATTTTTTAAGATTTGCCCAAAATGAGAACAAAAAAAATCATAAAAAATCCAAAAATCACTGGAGCGTGACCATCTGAACAAACTTGGTAGAGACTCACCCAGGGTACATCCCCATCAACTTTGAAATAAATCTGGCTGACAGTTTTTCAGAAGAAGTCGAAAATGTAAATTGTCGACGCCGAGGGAGGGACAGAAGGACGGACGGATGGACGGACGGACAGACGGACGACGGACCATCAAAAAAGCTCAGCTGATTGACAAGTCTGCAGAGCTAAAAACCACAACAGGAGAGCGGGTTGAAGACAGCACACCTCTGAGTGCCCTGCTAGAAGATATGCAAATTAAGTTCCCGCCCATACTGCATACCCGATTGCCTTGTCTCGCTTGGTGACAGGGGTGGCCGCCTCTCACAACACAACGGCGATCGTACGACTGTGGTGGAACTACAGAATACTTATAAAAGGCATATGGAGGTTTTTCTTATATATGGCTCGGAAAGTACTAAAAAAAATACCAGTTTGGCATTTGTGAACTTAAATTTCTCAAAAAATGCTTATTTTGTAAGAAATGCGCATATGACCTGTCTGCCAGTGATGCGACCTTCACGTCCCCCGTGATCGCCAGGCGTCACACCCGTGCTACCCCTATGGCGGAAAACTAATATGCATACTGCGTATTGTTGTTGGCATTTCGCTTGCTTTTTCTTTCTGCCTTCAGGAGCTCCCACTGGCTGGCCTGTTACATATTAGTTACAGTAGACTAGTATCAGGTGCTGTGGAACAAGATATCCTACTTGCACGATGAAGTTCTATTTTCTTTTTGTCTATGTAGACTAAAATGTTCAATCTGGGTCAGGCATTGGTGTCTCCGAATGGACGATGTCATTGGGACTGTCATCTATTGATGTAGCATACTGTTATTTTATTCTAATTTCTATTGTGTGATGTGAGAACTGCACCTGATGTGCACTTTTACTGTACTTATACTTCATGTATGACTTATGAGTCAACATTGACTCCATAAAGGTCAGTAAAATTACTTACAGTACCTGTAGTCTCGCAGATCGTCGCCGTCGGAAAGGTCTTTGGTTTGAGAACAGAAACCGAAAGTCCTGCTGCTCAATTCCGTCCTAGAGGGGTGTATGTAGGCCCATATATGGAATAAGTTTTTTAACAGACCCGCCATCTGATGGGTACGGCACAAAATAAAAAGTCAGGACCCAAAGTAGCCCCAAGGGACCTCCCCACGCTCTGTTAAGCCACCCTTAACAGAGCGTTGGGAGGTCCTCTGGGTGTTGCTGTGGGACAGGAATCATAAATACATTACGTGTCAGTAACATACGGTAAGTTACGAACTTGACAACAAAATTTGAATGGAAAAAGAAAAAAAACCACGAGTGAAGCAGTAAACTACCAACTCCATTGTATAGTAAAATAGATTAAGGGAAAACCAAATAAGCTAGAAAAGAAGATTTGCTTCACAGCAAATCTGTATGAGTACTTGCAAAATTTGAATTATAGAAATGCTTTGAAAAATGTTTATTGCTGTGATTCGGAAGCAGAATAACACACCTATCTGTAGTATATTGGAAGCGTTCAAGTTTGATGTTTAAGCTTAATGACACAAAATATACCCAAAAGCATTTCTGGGGGATTGCTACCTGATGGTGCAGATAGACAGAAGAGTATTGGTCTAAATGTATGAAAAGTATTCATTACTAGAAAGCTAATGACTACCCCCTGTTTGGTACATATCATAGATAACAGCTGCTTTTTTTAAATATTGTATATCACAGTTCAGTATAGGAAACCGCCACTCCATGTTCTTTTAAATCATTCAACACTGAGAGTAAGTGTGCATGCTGTCTCCACAGTGTGCCTCTAATTAGGATCTGTAAGAATTTTATGACAAGTAAATGGTGTCTGCAAGTATGTAATGAAAAGTTTTTCCCAGTGTGGAAAAAAAGGCGAGAATTAGTGGTGCATAAAATGGAAACATACAACTGCAACCACAAGTACACCTCAAATGTGAAGGGTCTGCATTGATGCTGAGTGTCAGATGCTTTGGAGCGATTCATAATGAAAGAGGGGTAAATGGATCTGCATAGTGAGACAAAAATAGTTTTATATACAGCTTTATAGCAGAAAATTATGTGGAACCAGTGTCAATGTATATTTAGTGCCATATGTTATTGGATTTCTAACAAATGAACATGTGACAAATATATATCATCCAGCAAAACTCATCACCTCATGGGGTCCAGTGATAATGTTATAACCATAAGGCAGCACCTGTGTTCTCTACATGTTCCCAGTTTTGGTGTTTTTTATTTGAGGCATTTCACTCAAGTTTTTAATTCGTCATTTTGGAGAGAAAAATCCTTTAAACCTAAGTTAAAATTCTTTTCTCACAGTGGTTTTCATTTTATGAATTTGTTTCATGAGTGAAACAAGCAAAAAAACATGTAGCACGACAGCAAAATAAAATCAGTTTATTGAATATGTCAAAATTTGTGCAGAGGGTCAAGGTTGAAGGACCCATGTAGTTATACAATATTTGCTAGAACCTTATCTGAAGGACAAGGGGGGAAGGGGTTGTTCAAGGTGATGCTAATGTTGCCTGTTTAGGAGACCCAGGGCCGGACAGGGATCCTGAGCCACAAGCCACATACACACACAAAAATGGCATGTCAGTTATCCAAGCAGGAAAATGCTGCTGTGACCAACCTGCCCCCCCCCCCCCCCCGCTTTCTACACACACACACACACACACACACACACACACACACACACACACACACAGAGCTGTGTAAACATGCATGTCCAGTGCTGAGGGCCTAGTGTAGTGCCCCATGGGGCTCAGCCCACCACTGTGAGGCAGGCTTGCATATTCAGTGAATTAAGTCTAAAACCTTATCTCCAGGCAGTCAGCAGTGAGCAGAACTATTCTGTGGACACACTGAACCGAAACATGCATTTCCCATAACAGGGTTAGCATGGTGATTGTCAGAATAACGGTGTCCAAGAAAATCTCCGGACAACTTTGGTTGTAAAGAAAGAAAGAAAGAAAGAAAGAAAGAAAGAAAGAAAGAAAGAAAGAAAGAAAGAAAGAAAGAAAGAAAGAAAGAAAGAAAGAAAGAAAGAAAGAAAGAAAGAAAGAAAGAAAGAAAGAAAGAAAGAAAGAAAGAAAGAAAGAAAGAAAGAAAGAAAGAAAGAAAGAAAGAAAGAAAGAAAGAAAGAAAGAAAGAAAGAAAGAAAGAAAGAAAGAAAGAAAGAAAGAAAGAAAGAAAGAAAGAAAGAAAGAAAGAATTCTTGGAAAAACAAAATGTGTGGGTTTGCATCCAGACATAATAATGATAGGGTAGCAACCTAGCTCACCTTGAATTGCAGCTGTATAAGATTTTCGATGTACCCCTAATATAAATCTACAGAGTTTGTTACGGACCGGTTCAGTGCACACTCTTTTACTTAGTTGCATGAAGTTGTCATTGTTTATTTAATGCATTTTGAAGGCCAGTGCTGCTTTCAGATAAAAGGACCACATCATCTGCTTACAAAAACCAGTTTACTGGATATGAATCAAGTTCAACAGGACAGCATGTTTTGTCAAATATTTCAGGGAGATCATAGATGAATAGATTGAAAAGCCCCAGACTTAAGACACAGCCTTTTTTTTACAAACACATTAAAATTAAGTGGCTATGTTAGCCCAGCCTTAGTTTTAACCCAGTAAGAGACTTCAGAGTACATTTAATTATTCCTAGGAAATTTCCACTAACACCACAGGTGATGAGTTTATACATGAGGGCTTGATGCCAAACTGTATTAGAGGCAGATCTGAAGTCAACGAAACAGAAGAGATTTTGCCTTGGGAGACCATTCAAGTATTTATCAATTATAGTTTTCAATGTAAGAATGTGATCTGAAGTTCTACTGTTGTGACGAAACCCAATTTGGTTACAGGGGATTGTATCATGTTTTTCAGTAAAGTTTAGAAGTCTGTTGTTTAGAACAAAACAGAATAATTTACATGAGTGACTAGAGATGGCAATTCCTCTGTAGTTATTTGGAATGAGTGCGTCACTTTTTTGTGGATAGGTGTCAACGCATTTGTTCTCCACATGTTCCAAAAAGTCTCGCTGACTAAAGTGTTGTTAAATATTTTCGAAAGAACAGGCGTGAGAATGAGTTAGCCACATTTTATCATTTCGTTCCTTATACCGTCTAGGCCATGAGACTTGCTACTTTTAAGTTTAGATATTGCGCGACTCACCGCTGTATTAGTTATCCTAAAATTAAGTCCATTAAAAGTAGCACAATAATATAATATATGACAATATAAGCACAAGTGATGCATTCAGCATTAGCCCGCATGCAGCGTGTCATGGAGCCAACTGATGAAGTGTCGTACTCGTAGATTCAAATAAAGACACAAAATAATGGTCTGATACTAGCCATCCAGAATGATAGGTAAAGGAAGAGAGAGTGGGCAAAAGAAGGGAGGAGGAGTAGGGTTTCTGATAAAGAAAGGGGTAAACGGGTATATGATAGGATGAGAATGATTATTAGTGATATTCAGCAGCAGGGCTACCAGATTATCATAACAGGGGATTTTAATGGGCACATAGGAAATGGAATGAGTGGAATTGAGAGAGGGTATAGTGGAATCAATGGAAATGGAATCAGGCTACTGAGTTTCACAAGGAAATTTGGTCTGAGGATAGTTAATAGGGATATACAATGCAAAGGAAAGTGGACTTGGGCATCCGGTGAAAGGCGCACAATTGATTATATTTTAGTAGACTATGAAGTATTTCAAATGGCACAAGGATGCCAAATAGATGAGGAAGGTAGGTTGGATACAGGCAGTGACCATAACTGGATGATAGTCTCAATTAACATACAGTGTCAAAGAAGAAACCGAGGGGGGACTAGATCAGTGTGGAATATAAGGAGGAAAAAGACTGGACAGAGTATCAAGAAAGTGTAAAATTGGAATTGCAGGAATGGAAAAATAGATGGGAGAATGACGGGGAAGTACAGGAAATGAATGGGGATCTAATCAGAAGGATTCTTAAGGTAGCACAGGAAAAGATAGGTAGAAAGAAAGTCCCAGTTGAAAGTCTAGGGTATAGAATAGACCCAGAGCTGAAAGGAGCCATAAAAAGAAAGAGGATTAAAAATAGAGCATCCCAAAGATGATACAGAAGAAGCTAAGAGACAGTATATGGAATGTAGAAGGAATGTAGCAGAGATGAAAGCAGTAAGGAGAGCCAGTAATGATGCACAAATGACAAGGAAAATAATGGAGAATGGGGGAGAAGGGTCAACCATCTTTTGGAAACAGGTTGATCGGCAAAAACAGAATAATGCACAGGAAATCACACACAGACGAAAATGGACAAATAACAAGGAAGAAATACAGAAAACTTTAAGGAAGCATTGGCAAGAAGTTTATAATCCGCAGTGGGGTCAGGTAACAGTACCAGGGTGTCAGGCAGAGTACACCATACAGGATCAATGGAATCCAGAGATGTATCGCAGAGTCAGAATTAGAAGTTAAAATAGCAGTTGAGCAGATGGGATAACGCAAAGCTCCAGGACCAGATGATATCTTGACAGAATTCATAAAGAGAGGGCCAGAGGAAATTGAGGATAGTTTACAGTTGCTTTTCAATAGGGTATTGAGAAAAGACAAGTACCAAAGAATGGAATAAGCTCATATGTTCCAAAGAAGGGCTCATGAGGTCAATTAGACCAGTCTAGGGGTATTGCCATTTTGTCAATATCGAAAATATTCAGTTGGATAATATACCAGAGACAAAGTAGAAAAGTTGAAAAGCTTGGTCTTCTGGAGGAAATTCAGAGTGGATTCAGACCAGGCAGAAGGGTAGGCGATCACATCTTTACATTGACCCATGGGTTAGAATTGGCTAGACAAAAGCAGCAGTAATTATACATGGGTTTCTTAGATGTGAGGAAAGCTTACGACAGGGTATGGAGAGCTAAGTGGCATAGGATTTGCTGGGAACTTTCCAGAAATTCTGAAAGCATTGTATAAAGATATAGACTGTACACTCTCATAAGGAAAGGTAGAAGTAGAGAATGCACGCTTGGATATAGGCCTAAAGCAGGGATGTGTGCTGTCCCCGATTTTGTTTGCCCTGTATATTAAGGAGTTGAGGGACCAGTTAATGGAGTGTAATAAGGGAATTAGAAAAGAAGCTTTGCTTCACAACAAATTTGTCTGGGTGCCTTCAAAATGAGAAAGTTTGAAATGCTACACTTTGCTATTGTTCAGCATAATCTAAATTTTGTGTATTATGCTAATTTGCATAAATTAGAATGTTGTAACTTTGGTTCTTGGTTCATTTGATGTGGCAATGTCACAAACCTATAAAGTAAAGTTTGGATGACACTACAATCTGTAATAGTTTTGAAGCTATTCAAAGAATTTAATTTTGTGCATTTGCCTAATTTGCATGAATTTAAAGCCTAAAACTCTGGTTTATGGTTCATTGGATGCGGCTTTGTCACATACCTACAAATTGAGGTCAGAATGGCAATTTATGTACAATAGTTTTGAAGTTATTCAAGATTTAAATTTCTTGCATTCCTCTTATTTGCATACATTGAAATTGTACAATTTTGGATCATGGTTCATTGGATGCAGCTATGTCACAAACCCAACAATTGAAGTTGGAATAACACCTCTATCTATAAAAGTTATGAAACTATTCAAGATTTAAAATTCTGCATATCCAACTAATTTGCATAAGTTGAAAATCCTATAACTTTGGTTCATGATTCATTGGATGTGGCTTTGCCACAAACTGATAAACTGAAGCTGGAATTTCATCTCTATCTATAATGGTTTTGGAGATATTTAACTTTAAAATTTTTCAATGCCCCTCTTTAGCATAAGTTGAAATTCTACAACCTTCATCTTCTGTCCATTATATTGGCAGGTGTCACAAGCCTTTATGTGCCCATTCAAATTTTGTGTCTATCTGCAGTAGTTTGGAAGATATGGAGCCTTAAAATTTTAGAAAGGCCCTAATTTGCATAATTTTAAACATGCCGATTATTCCAAATCAGATAGTTCCTTATTAGCTCTGTTACCATGCCAAGTTTAAATACTTAAACATGTGAATCTGACTTGACATCATATATAATTCATGATAACAGTCTAAATTATTTTGCGTCAATGAAACAAATCATTTTATAACACATTGTGCCCCCTTTTCCCCCTTCCACAAGAGTACATGTATATTCAGACAATTAACATGGCAAAAAAGCTTCAAACTTGCCACATTTAGTTGCACTTTAGAACTTTTGTTCACTGTTAATTGACAGATGTCTCAAACCTACAAGGGTAAGTTAGAACTTTGTATCTATCTGCAATAGTTTGGAAGATATGGAGCTTTTAAAATTGTAGTTGTCCCTAATTTGCATAATTTTAAACATCATGATCATTCCAAGTCAGGTGCCTAATTTCACTGGTAAGTCAGTCACCATGACAAGTTTGGTGGTTTTCGGAATAATAGGGTCCAAGAAAAACTCCAGGAAAATCTGGTCGAAGAGAGAAAAAAGAATGAAGGAAAGAATGAAAGAACTAGAAAAGATTTGCTTCACAGCAAATCTGTCTGGGGGCCTTCAAAATGAGAACAGTATGAAACGTTACACATTGCCATGTTCAACATAATGTAAATTTCATGTATTAGCCTAATTTTTATAAAGTAAAATGGAACAACTTTGGTTCTTGGTTCATGTGGCCATGTCACAAACTTAGAAAATGAAGTTTGAATGACACAACTACTATGTAAACTACTTTTTGTCCATGCTATTATCCACAGCTCTGGCCATTGACACACCTGTGTACATGGCAAGCAGGTTAATCGTAACTAAATACCTAAGAAACAACACCAGTTGATTTCTAATTGCCCCTACTCAGGGCATCCAGTGGACAATGGTCCAACTGGATTTTCAAGCCCAACACAACGTTGTATCAAACTACCTAGTTGGTACACTTATTGACCTCTCCTTATTTGGAGGATCACTGTTTTTCCGAACATTTTTTTAGAATTCAAAGACCATGCCATAGCCAAGGCACATCCCGTCTCCACTTCATCACAATTCATCTGTATGACGTGATGACGGATAGTTACGCGCGCCTATAAATATGGGCCCCAAAACAGTTAAACCTTCAGTTCCTGACGAGCACACAAGTACGAAACCGGTAGAACTCTAAACCTCTTCCATTGTGGCCACTAGCCCTTGTCTTAGCTCATTTACTATGTAAACTAGTTTTGAAGCTATTGAACATGTTAATTTTGTGTATTTGCTTAATTTGCTTTAATTGAAAGCCTGCAACTTTGGTTTATGGTTCACTGCATGGGGCTTTGCCACAAACCCATAAATTGAAGTAGGAATAGTTTTGAAGCTATTCAAGATTTACATTTTGCATGTATACCTAATTTGCATAAATTAAAATCCTACAACTTTGGTTCATGCTTTGCCACAATCCTGTAAATTGGCGTTGAAATGGCATGTCTATGTATAATAGTTTTGGAGATATTCAACTTTGAAACTTTTCAAAGCCCCTAATTAGCATAATTTGAAACTCTACTTAACTGATACCGTCCATTATATTGGCAGGTGTCACAAACCTGTGTACGCACATTGAAATTTTGAGTGTCTGCAATATTTTGGAAGATATGGAGCTTTTAAAATTTTAATTGCCCCTAAATTTGCATACTGTTAAGCATCATGACTATTCCAAATGAGATGCACAATTTCACTGGTTAGGTCAGTCACCATAGCAAATTTGGTGGTTTTCGGAAAAATAGAAAATCTCCAGACCAACCTGGTTGTGAAGAAGAAAGAAAGAAAGGAAGGAAGGAAGGAAGGAAGGAAGGAAGGAAGGAAGGAAGGAAGGAAGGAAGGAAGGAAGGAAGGAAGGAAGGAAGGAAGGAAGGAAGGAAGGAAGGAAGGAAGGAAGGAAGGAAGGAAGGAAGGAAGGAAGGAAGGAAGGAAGGAAGGAAGGAAGGAAGGAAGGAAGGAAGGAAGGAAGGAAGGAAGGAAGGAAGGAAGGAAGGAAGGAAGGAAGGAAGGAAGGAAGGAAGGAAGAAAGAAGAAAGAAAGAAAGAAAGAAAGAAAGAAAGAAAGAAAGAAAGAAAGAAAGAAAGAAAGAAAGAAAGAAAGAAGAAAGGCTTCAAAGCAAATCTGTCTGTGTGCCTTCCAAAGTTGTAAATATTAAATGCTACAACCTGAATCCTTTGGTACTTCACATTATATTAACCTTATGGCTGCATGCCAATTTCAAAGTCCAAATGACCTTGACCTTTGACCTTTACAAGTCACATGTAAATTGCACAGTGTTACAATACCAACAGTTTAAGCCCAACATGAACCAAATCGGAAGAAAATTGACCAAGTTATGGCAAGATGAAACTTTCAAAGGGCCAAATGATCTTGACGTTTGCCCTTTTGAGGTTACATGTTCTTATAAAAAATATGCAGTGTTGCAATACCTACAATTTGAGTCCAACATGATTAGTATTGGATTTTTATTGGCCAGTCATCACTGGATGAAACTTACAAAGGTCCAAATGACCTTGATGAAACTTTCAAATGTCCAAATGTACTTGACCTTTGACCTTTAGAGGTCACATGTAAGTTTTAAAAATGTGCAGTGTTACAATAGCTACAATTTGAGCCCAACATCACCAAAATTGGATAAACGTTGACCAAGTTATGGCTAGAAGAAAGCCACCATCGAAAGTGGCCTTTGACCTTGAAATAACCTTTGACCCTGAGATGACCTCTACCTGAAGTGAACCTTGTTGAAAGTTGGAATGACATCTCTATCTATTATAGTGTTGAAGGTATTCAAGATTTAAAATTTCAAATGCCCCTAATTTGCAAAATTTTAAACATCTTCATTTCTGTGTATAAAATGGCCAAACTCCTTGTATGGAGGTACAATCATGCCAGGAGTTTGGAGTTTCTATGTATAATAGTGTCCAAGAAAAGTGTCGCACAAATTTGTTGGTAAAGAAGAAAGAAAGAAACTGGAAAAGAAGATTTGCTTGAAAGCAAATCTGCCTGTGTGCCTTCAAAAGTTGTAAATATTAAATGCTACAACTTTTATCCTTTGGTACTTCACATTCCATTAAGCTTATGGCTGCATGCAAATTTCAAAGTCCAAATGACCTTGAGCTTTGACCTTTACAGGTTACATGTAAATTGTACAGTGTTACAATTCCCTGTATTGAAGCCCAACATGAACCAAATTGGAGTAAAATTGACCAAGTTATGGCACGATGAAACTTCCGAAGGGTCAAGTGACCTTGACCTTTGCCTTTTTGAGTGTTCAGTGTAGCAATACCTACAATTTGAGTCCAACATGATTAGAATTGGATGGAGATTGGCCAAGTTATGATTGGATGAAACTTTCAAAGGTCCACATGACCTTGACCTTTGAACTTCAGAGGTCACATGTAAATTTCAAAAATGTGCAGTGTTACAATAGCTACAATTTGAGCCCATCATAATCAAAATTGGATAAACATGACCAAGTTATGGCTAGAAGAAAGCCACCATTGAAAGTGGCCTTTGACCTTGAAATGACCTTTAAAAAGGCCAGACTTCATCTAGAGAAGTATAATTGTGTCAAGTTTGGAGTTTCTATGTATAATACTTTTCAAATGAAATGTGCCTGTAAAGAAAGAAAGAAAGAAAGAAAGAAAGAAAGAAAGAAAGAAAGAAAGAAAGAAAGAAAGAAAGAAAGAAAGAAGAAAAAAGTAAGAAAGAAAGAAAGAATTCCTAGCAAAACAGTATGTCTGTGTTGGCACACAGACATAATTTCAGAATGCAGAGAGAAAAGGGAATGGTGGTAGCCCTTATAAGGGCTTCCATGGGAAATGCCTGAGCGTTAGAGGTGGGGATAGGGTGTGTGAGGGAAAGTTTGTTTGTTTGTTTTTTGTTTTTGGCCTTTTTTTTTTTTTTTTTTTTTTTTTTTTGGAGGGGGGGGGGGGGCAGCGTGGTACAAGCGATGAGTGTAAGGGGATATATCCTGGATCTTTTGCCTCAGCTCTGGTCCTGAAAAACATGGCAGCATGACCTGATTAGAACAAACATGGTTTCCTCCACCACATCTACTTTTCTTTTCCTTTTTTCCCCCTGCTACGCCACCTTTGTCACACAGAACCGTGCCACAGAAGCCAAGAGCCACAGCAGTATTATTATTATAAGAGGTGCCATTCCAACTTCAATCCATATATATATATATATATATCTATCTATATATATATATATATATATATATATATATATATATAGATATATATATATGTCTGACTGTCTTTTCCTTTTTTCTTCCTTTCAACAGTTTTTCTTCATTTTTTTCTTTAATAATACTTTCTGACACTTTCTGTCTCTGTTATTTATTTTATCTGATTTTTTCTTCTTGGATACTGTGAAGAAACTAAAGGTTTGAACTTTCACCATCAGAAGTTGTACAAAATCCAGCCATCAACTGATGAAAGCACCAATTTCTTCCCACCTTCCCTTTTTTATTATTTTGTTTCCTTGCATTTTATTCCTGTTCTCCTGATATCTTTCATTTTTCTCCCTTTTTTATGTCATATATCTCTGATTGTCTTTTTTTCTTTCTTTCTTTCTTTCTTTCTTTCTTTCTTTCTTTCTTTCTTTCTTTCTTTCTTTCTTTCTTTCTTTCTTTCTTTCTCTCTCTTTCTTCCTTTCTTTCTTTCTTTCTTTCTTTCTTTCCTTTCTTTCATTTTCTTTCTTTCAACTTTTTTCTTTATTTTTGTCTTACATTCTCAAACTTTCTGTCTCTGCTTTTCATTTTATATGCATTTTTCTTCTTGGATACTGCATTATCTAGTTATACACTCTGCAGTTGACATTTTGCACCATAAAGGGGAATATCATAGTTGGGAAAATGCTTTGAAACAAATTGTTGGTGAAAGAACTTTAAGTCACATATTTTCAAATTTGTTATGATTATCAAAGATTTGCCTCACAAAACATCCAACCAATTTGCTCTACATGTGTTTGGAAGACATTAATATTGACATATTTGAGTACTTGCCACACACAACTTTATGATTTTAAATTGTCATGTCCCACTTTCCTGTATTTCCGATCCAGGCTTTTTCTTCATAGAGACATGTTTGCCAGTCAAACTTATATTTTGTTACTTGCAATATTTAGACCACACAAAATTTCGTTCATGAAAATTTTCTGTTTGACACAGAAGTTTAAGGTTTCTACATTCCTCTCAATGGCGATTCATGTCAAGGTTCTGCCTTTTTCTTCAATTGAAAAATTAACCGTGTGATATTTCCAGAAAAAGTGAACAGCTGGGAACACTCACAAACTGACATGCTTGTAGCCACCTTTTTGAAAACAGGGGTACATTTTTTAGAAGGAAAATCTGCAAAGAAGCCCCATGGGCACAAAGTCAGGCAGACAGTGGGCATTGTCTACCCTCCCCCCCAAGGGAGGATACTCCCATTAGTGATGATATCATTATATCATGTAGGTGCCACTCTGGAGGCCCTCTTTCCAGTAGAATTTCCCAAACAAAGGTCTAGTATTTAGCCAAAAATTCCCTAAACAAGGGTAATTTTTTACTCTCCTGACCAAAGGTTGCAGAGCTTATGTGACCGCTCATGTCTGTCCTTTCCTCTGTAAACTTTTGCTCTTTAGCGCGATACCATCCAGTTTTCAAGTTAGCCCAATATAACTTTCAGGACTTATAGGATGAATGAAAATCTAAGCCGAGTTTGATATTGGTGGCGCCACCTACATTATTATGTAATATAAGGGTCAAAATGTGAAAATCTTTTGAACACTCTAGCATCCTAAGATCTTCACCAAATTTGGTGGGATTGTGGGGGAGGTCAAAGTCTAAGTTGGTTATGATACTAGTGGCGCCACCTATAATTTGGCAGAAATTATGAGCCAAAACGTGTTTTATGATGTAAAATTCCATATTTAGAAAAGTAATTGGATTAGACTTGCCAAATTTATACGATATATAGACCCTGGCCAAAGGTAGAATGTCATATAATATCAGTGATCTTGACCTACTTTTCTGAGGCCACCATGCCTGTAAAGTTGAAATATGTGATTTTGTAATGGCAGGGTGTAGCTTGGACTTCAATGGCAATGTCCACACAGCACCAGGCAGGCCTGTGGGCCTCGTGTATTACATAATCTGGGTGTCCTTGATCTGCTGTCCCAAGGTCACTGAAGACATCAAATGAAGGATTCCCTGAATGTTGTCTTGGCACATGCAACAATATCCATCACAGGAATTGCACAAATAAGCTATGATTACATATGGAGTGAAATGCTATCTGGTGGACAAATGAGACACTAAATCACATATGCTTTATTTGTTCAGAAGCCACTTGAGGACTTGCAACTTTGAAATGAAGATACAGCTTCAATATAGCAATGGTGATGTCCAAGCTACATCCTGCCATTAAAAAATCACTTCTTTCAACTTTTCAGGCATGGTGACCTCACAACATATGTCGAAGTTGCTGATATTATATAACATTCTAACATTGGACATAGTCTATATATTGTATAAATTTGGCAAGTATAATCCAATTACTTTTCAAGATTTACACATTTGACCTATATATTACATAATGCTATAGGTGGCGCCACAAACATTGATATCGACTAAGATTTTCATACACTTGATAACTTCTAAACATTATCTGGGCCTAACTCAAAAATTGTGGGGTTCAGAACATTCATGAGATGACCCCTGTATTTAAACTGGCCATTTGACTTTGACCTTCAACTCAGATTAAAAAATTTTTATGGTTCAAAATATGTGCCCCACATCCAGCTTTCCATACATGGTCATTTCAAATCCGGTAATAGCTTTTCGAGTTATTGAAGATACACAATAAATTTGGACAAGCGTTAAACTCCTCAATAACTGGGTCACGGTAACCCAAAAAGCATGTTACCAAGTACAGTTTATATACAATGTAACCAAGTGCAATTTTCATCTGGAGGCTCAATTGTCTTTGCCATTGATGTCCAAGCTACACCCTGTCCTTACAAAATCCACCTTTTCAACTTTACAGACACGGTGACCTCACATAAATAAGTCAAGGTCACTGATATTATATAACATTCTAGCATTGGACATGGTCTATATATCTTATAAATTTAGCAAGTATAATCCAATTACTTTTCCAAATAAGAAATTTATATCTTAAAGCACATTTTGGCTCATAATTTCTGTCAAATTATAGGTGGCGCCACTAGTATCACCAGATACTTAGACTTTTATTTCTCACACAATCCCACCAAATTTGGTGAAGATCTGCCAAAAAATTTAAGATGCTAGAGTATTCACAAGATTTTCAAATTTCGACCCCTATTTTACATAATATTGTAGGTGGCACTACCAATATCAAAAGGGACCTATGTTTTCATACACCCTATAAGTCCTGAAAGTTATGTTGGGCTAACATCAAAACTTTTAAAGTTATTGTGCTCACAACCCAAAAGGTTACTGATGTCTCCATTGAAACTTAAAGGCTTCATACACTATTCCACCATACTGACACTGGTATAAACAACTAAATAGTAACACAATTTTTATCCCCATAAAGTTGACTAGAGGTGTTATGAGGTAACATGTACTAAGGTATTAGCTGGAAGCCACATCTTCCACTATACTGGATGATGGTTGAAATGAAAGAAATCCTGCAAAAAGTGAGTATAATCATGGTTTTCCAACTTAAGATAGACTAGAGAAAATTCTCTAGGTGGGTTAAGTATACTTTACCTCGGGAACTTTCCCTCTTTCCACTCTAAACACTTTGAGGATCGCACTTTGTCATTTCAAGCTCCATCTTGACATTGTTTGACTGATGTTCTCGAGTTAGTGTTGTATTTTTTAGGTATTTGGTCATATCTCTGGAAACATTTCAACAGACTTTTATGTAGTTGTTGTTTTTTATAACCTTTGCATGGTAGTTTTTGCAACAAAGTTCCGAATCTATTGACAAAATGGCTAAAAAGTGTGATGTTTCTAGCAATATGTAACACTTGTCCAATACAAACTCCATATGCTTGTTTCTCTGGAATGTTTCCTGTCAGATCAGGGTAGGAGATAATATCAAATTTGAACTGGTCTCTCTTGTCAAACATTTTTGTTACATACTGGTTGTTCTTTATTTCTATATCCAGATCAAGGAAAGTAGCTTTTGTATCACTCTCATTTTCCAGATTTAATATTAGTTCATTGGGATATATGTTTTTCCAATTTCCCTTTATTTCATCTCCATTTTTTAATGCACACAAATGGATGGGCAGGATGATGGACAGACAGATATGAGAGATGCTATAAGCTCTGCGACCTTGGGTCAGCAGAGCTGAAAGTGGATTTTGCTGGAAGTTGGGGAGAGTTCGTTTGAAAAGGAAGGTTCGGAGGAAGCTCCCCCACCCCCCATCTATGGGCCAGACTGATGGTCTACTACAGCATGAAGAGGTCATGTATATGCACATATATATATAATATATATATATATATATATATATATATATATATATATATATATATATATATATATATATATATATATATATATATATATATATATATATATATATATTTATATATATATATATACACACACACACACATACATACACATAACTACCTCCACTGAACCATTCTTTTATAAGAATGGGGATTTAGTCGAGTGGATATGTGCATTTCCCATTTCAGCTAGGCGACTGGTGCCAAAGGTTGCAGGTTCGAGTCCCGCTCGTTCCGAACATAAAATAAATATTTTCAGGATTTCCTTAATGCTGGCGGATTCAAGTCACTGATG
Organism: Hermodice carunculata; assembly: GCA_964020975.1. Classification (NCBI taxonomy): domain Eukaryota; kingdom Metazoa; phylum Annelida; class Polychaeta; order Eunicida; family Amphinomidae; genus Hermodice; species Hermodice carunculata. The sequence goes on along the minus strand of OZ026619.1, from coordinate 14,040,461 downwards.
CTGGAAATAAATGCCAACTTAGTACATATATTGCAAAACTGTGTTGATATGGCACTCGCACAGGACTACCTCCATTGAACCATTCTATTATAAGAATGGGGATTTGGTTGAGTGGATATGTGCATTTCTCATTTCAGCTAGGCTACTGGTGCCAAAGGTTGCAGGTTCGAGTCCTGCTTGTTCCGAACATAAAATAATATATTATAGATATATATTCAAACGTGTGCATGTGTGTGTGTGTGTGTGAAAATCACTTGTGAATCATTCCCACCACAGGACTAAAACTTCATTTTTATGACCATGATCAGAACAAAAGCCTTTTATGAATAGACTTTTATGGTCAACTCTGTGATATTTCTGAACAAAACAGTTGGTCTAATGGAAAGATCATCCCCAAAATTGGGATGGGAATTATAATTTTGTATTTGACCCCCATCCTCAAGCCCTCTCTGGGCTTTTTAAAAGTAAGTCGATATAAAGTGGTCCCCTCTTACAAGATCCCTTTAAAGATATGTCAGTCGTCTAGACAAGCTATTTCTCTGTACAGCAGAGATGACATTTTCATTATGTTTTTTCACTTGACAGAGGCCATCCCTCTTATAACGCCACATTCCTGGTACATCTAGATTGGCTTTACAAGAGGGGGACTATTGTATTCTCATTATAGGTGGCATTCACTGCTCTAATTCAAAAGTTTTCTGTTAGAAATCCAAGAGAATATTTAGCATCAGAACCACTTTTTGTGGCATGGAAGGACTGACTTCACTACTGACCCACACTTCCGCCGATACCCAAAGCATTAACCGTGAAATCTATATTAAAATCTGTTATTTTTACCTCAGAATGATGAATTATTACAAATTTTTTACCACCATAAGAGACTTCCAGTCAGAATATAAATTGACACTTACTGTACATGTACAAAGCCTGCATTAATGGTGGCCAGGTCCGGGCAGGAGTACAGATTTCAAAGGTAAGTACTATGAAGATCACTTCTCATGCAAGACTGCATATCTTTACCACTGTTTTTGCAAGACTTTTGATAATACATGTATTTCTTTGTTAATTCACCTGCAGAGAAGGACCCTCTAGGACCATGTTTGTTTGCAGTGGGGACAGTCTTACACTGCAGGTGGCACTGTATTGCAGGACACCTTTGCTGAGTAGAAGTCATCATCACAGTACGTCAAACTCTCAAGGTTCAAGTGCCCCCTCAGAGAAAGCTGGTTTTGAACAGGAACCTGGTTCATCATCAGGTTCTTCTGAGACAAAAATTTGGTAAAGCTACAGTAAATATTTTTTGAGATATTATGGTAATGTCATTCCCTTGTGCGCCACTCAGACGGCCTTCAAATAAACATTTTAAAAGTTTTATAAAAAGTTTAAAAATAATAAGAGGAAGCTGGTTTTCAAAAGGAACCTGGTCCATTGTAAGGTGCATCTGTGATAAAAAATTGGGACAGCTACAATGATTTTTTTTTGAGATATCGTGGTAATGTTGACAAGATGAACAGACAGACAATGCAGAGGACAACAATACCCTCCAGCACTTTTTGTGCCAAGGTAAAAAACTGATTTACGCCTGTTTATATACCACCAACAGTTGTAGCCTAAAACACATTTTGTTTACATTTCAGAGCTGCCTCAACGTAAATTGTCATGAATGCCCTTTGCAGATATCGCATGTCTTTAAAAGATGTTTTCTTTTTTTCACCATTGTGTCAAGAAAGTTTATCTTTGTGTTTGATTGACTACATGTAAATTTAATTATAGGATGACAAGAGTTCAGGGTTTAACTCATTCCATACCAGTCCCTGATTTTTCCGTATATTTACCTAGATTTAAGATAACAATTGCATATTTAAATTCTTCATGAGAAGAGCTCTCATTCAAGTACTAACATGCTTATAGTCTTAAGTCAGTGGCTCTGGCACTGCCTGGCAAGTCATGCTGCAGCTGCCGCAAGGGCAGCTGCAGCATGACTTGCCAGGCAGTGCCAGAACCACTGACCAAGGCCTGTGACCATTGTATGGAATGAGTTAACAAAGTCTGTCAGTTCCCTTTCTGGGTATGTCATATACAAAATATGTCATCAATATACTCCCTGAAAATGACATCATTTTAACAACTTTAGAGGCCGAGGCTCCCACCAAAATCAGGAGAGTTAACAGGTATGCACACAGCAGGTACTACTGTTAGGGATCCCAACAGATCCGTCGATAGCGTTGGCCGTATCTGCCACAATGGTAAAAGCTGTTTTGAAAATGACTGGTTTTGTGATAAAGATTTGCCTTTACCCACTAATTAATTAGACCGGTGTAAAGAACGTACCCTTTTCTTTTATTTTGTACCATTTTGGGGCCAGTAAATTAATTTTACCGTTGGTAGAGGTTACTTTTCCGCCACCGATCTTGCAACTTTGTTGGTGACTGCCGCCATCTTGCCCAAAATAACATCGGTTTTGAAAGTCACATGACTTCAAAAAAAATATTTTTTTGCCTCTCTTTCACCTTGATACACGTGGTGAGAATGTTTCTCCGTGGTTCTGTGAAAAAAAATTCTGAAAATAGCTGTTCTCCGAGGTAAATATACGTATTTTGCTATGACATGTTTAAAAAAGTGTTTAAAAAAGGTGTTTACCCTGTCAGGGCGCTTTAGGGCGGTATGCCATTGAAAAGTTCAGGTATTTTTGGGGTTGGAAATAAACACTTCAAGCCGGCCCATGTGCGCGCAAACACGCGCAAAGATAGATAACATGATGCACTGACACAGTGGTGCAGAAATCCTCTATTATCACCCACTTTGAAGTTTTATATGCTACTAGTGTAATAATATCCTGAAGTAAGCTATTTGAAGAAGACAATGAATGTAATAGAGTGGTTTAGGGGAGGTGCAACATCCCAACATGAAGTAACTGTACTTTGTCTTTGCATGTGTAGGCTGTAGCCTCGCCCCTTCCATTGTAAATTGACAATGGGTCCAAAAGACATTGGTATGTCTATAGCCATAATAAGAATTTCTGTTTCTCTCTCTCTCTCATTCATTCTTTGTCTGGAACTTTTCTCTGACACTTTCTTCCCCGAACCACGAAACTTGGCATTATGACTCACCTATTGCCTGTATTGGTAAGCTTGTAAAATTGTGCATCTTGTTTGGAATAGTCATGATGTTCAAAATTGACCAAAATGAGGGGCAATTAAAACCTGAGAAGATTTATCTTTTAATTTATTATAGATAAACCAAAAATTTTACATGTACAGAGAGGTCTGTGACACCGGACAATCCAATAGACAGGAAAAAAGTCATATTTTTAAAATTAATTTCTAATTTAGGCCCATTTGAAAATTTTGATTATCTTCAAACCATTTCAGGTTGTGAAGTCATTCCCATTTCAGTCCATATAGGTATGTGCCAATGGGAATGGACTGAACAGTAAACCAAAGTTGTACAAAAAAATAAGAGTTTTCAATATCTTTTAAACTATTAAAGATAGGGTTCTTCCAATTTAAATTTACAGATTTATGACCGTGATGAATCAAATAAATAGCAATTAAAGTTGTACCATTTGAATTTGTGCCAAGTAGCAGCAGTTCAAAATTTACATATTTTAATATAAATTTCACAAACTGTTACAGATAAAGGTGTCGATCTAATTTCAATTTATAAGTTTGCAGCTAAGTTGCAGCATTTAAATTGCTCTGTTATGCTTGCCAACTTAGTAAGTCCAACCAACTGGAAACCAAATGAGAGAAAAAATTGGCCTACATGTAACATGTTACTTAGCCCCCCCCTCCCAATCATTCTTTTGTTCCCCCCAATCCAACCAACCAATCTCTAAAAGCCCCTATCGACTTCCTGTTTACTTATTTCTGAGCAAAAAGAAAAATAAAGAAAAAAATACTTACCTGCCCAAAATTGTAGAACATTTAACAAAGGAAACATACCGACCCACCAAAATTTTAACACTATATGCCCCTACCCCCCCCCCCCCCAATTGGTTCCGTTAGGGGATACACACTTAATTTTTTTTTTTTGCCTTAGTATCTTTATATATCTGGTTCAATCGTTGCGAAGGCTGTGATTTTTAGTTGGGGGGGGGGGGGGGGGGGCAAAACTTTGTGAAAATCTACAGTATTTATCATTGCTCCAAACCATATGACAGAATTCCTTAAAATTCAGGGTTTCTCTCATGAGTTTGTGTCCACTTGCTTTATTGGTCATGCTTAAATGGTTTTAATTGCTTGAAGTGCTTATAGTCAAATATACTTTATTTATATCAGTTACATAGTATAATAATTTGCATTCTTCAGTAAAGACTTTTCATGCAAACCTATGCTTAAATCCTTGTTTGGTCCACTTTGCATGTGACACCTGCCAAAGTGCACCGAGGAAAGATGTTGACTGAGTCAGTGTTGAAAATGTTGAAGACCTGTATTGCTTCACATCTGATTTGGTTTAACATGTATTAATTGTTGAAATGTTTTGATCCTTGACACAACATTTGAGTTCTCAATAAAGGTTACCTTCATTATTTAAGAATGATATAACCATCACCTAATTCCCAAGGACACAGAGCTATTAGGAATGATTATAGTTTCTCTGTGAGTGTTAAAGGTATTTAATCAATCAATCAGTGGTTATTTCAGCTAGAACTTTTATATAATGAACTGTGATACAACTAAGGATAAACTTGCCATGAATATGACCTTTACCTACTGTTCAAGGGCATATATCATCATGATAGGCTTCTCTTTCTATTTAGGGAGCCCAACAAGACAAGCTGATGTCCTGAAGTAGTTACTGCAAATTCTTACAAATGAAACGACTTATACTACCTCCTTTTATACATAGATGGGTGACCTTCACATTGTTTGTATGGTCTGAGTGGTCACTTGGGTCTCTTTTTGGGGGAGGGGGGGGCTCTATTTAAAGCATACATTTATTTCAGTTTTTTATTTCAATAGATACCACAACTGAGCAGTTTTCCATGAATCAATGAAAATGTTGTGCAACACATAGAGAATTTCTACAAAATGAAACATTCATTACTTTGTCTACACAACATTCTGCTGGGCAAGAAAATTCTTATGTCATATTGTCTTGGACACATAAAATCTACTGGGGGCCCAAGTATTTTTTCTTTACATTGGCATGCAAAATATAGGGACACTTCTCCCTGGACAAGTAGACCCCAAAGAGAATTTTCTTGCCCTGCTCTCATTATATTTGCACCAAATTTAATGCAACCGACTCATATTTCAGGTCTGAAGAACAAACTGCAAGTGTTTGTGAATGTGGTGATACAGCTGGGCATCAGTGGGCCTGTCCTGGTCCGTTTTGCACCTACAGTCCATCAAAATTCACCTCAATCTCTGTAGATAGTCTCCAGTCAGAACTGGAGCGTGAGAGCCAGCAATCGGAAGAATCTGTGGATTCGTGGGCGGTAGACTTCCGTTGTCCACCATCTCTGGTTGATGAAGTAAATTCATCAGAGGCTGAGGTACATTTGTATGTGATTAACAAGCGGGAATATATGTGGGATGGGTGGCCACTGGGGAAGGCATACTTTCAGTGTTCCTTATGTGACTGTATATTTCAGGGCTCTACATTAACAATGGCCCCAAGAAAGCAAAAAGCAGCCTTGGACAAGTGTGTGTTTCTGCATGGGCATTGGCCCTGATGAGGACAAGTAACATTTTGATCATATGAGTGGTTAAGAAATAATGAAATTTGACTTGTGTACATGTACCTATGGTTCATGAGTCTATTGTGGCATTTAAAGTGCCGTAACTTTAGAATTCATTTAAAATCAGTTTGACATGAATATAATAACATATATGGTAGACATCTTAATATAGTTTCATCACAGAAGTTTCAAAGTGTGAAATTCTTGTACAGGACATGGCAAGTAAGTCTGAGTTACTTGCCCTGCAGAACAAGCAGTCTAAATTTCTTAATGTTGACAACTGGACTATTAATGCAGGGACTGTTTGTAGCACTAGCCAATATTTGACTAACACAATTTCCAAATGACTAAAATATCTCAAATATTTCATGATGATTTGCGAAAGAGGAATGAGAAAAGAAAGGAGGACAAAAAACAGTTATTCCTTGACAGATCATGCCAAAGGAAACCCACGCATTTCACTTAAGGAATACTGAATTACTATGGATTAATACTTGTGCAGTATTACTGTCGGAGTACTTATTAACCCACTGTGATATCAAGTGTTGCCCTTACATATATTGTCAGACTACCGTGCTGCATGCATATACATGTGTGTGTATATATATGTATATAGAGAGAGATAGACAGAGATGTATATATGTAAGTGTATATATAATTTATGTTACTTTGATTGTGTGTTTACGGTCATTAAAAATTGTCTTGTCCCATTGCGTCTGGCATGTGTGATATGTACAACACAACTTGGTAGACTTTGGAACCTTCTGTTGTGACCACCTGTATAAAGCAACTCCCTGTCTGTTGTCATCATCTGAAGTTGCTCCCATCCTTTCTATTTCCTTGTTAAATGACTCTTAACAATGCAACCTCCAGTCTAGTTAGTAATGAGACCAAGGATGTCTTTCTCCATTGGGGGATGAGTGATTGTCATAAACGTGTCTTGAGGCAGGGATTCAAAAACTACCCACCTCAGGGATGGTGAGGTTATTGTGTGAGGTGCACAGAGAGGTAGAGGGTATAAAACATGCTACCCCTCATGATTTCTGTAACAGCCCTGAACCTTAACCCTTTCCACTCCCAAATGTTGTCTTCCCGGCTTTTGACATGTTATGATGTTTACATGTTGTCATGAAAGGTGATACATAAAACTATTATGATCCACAATGCTATGTTCATCGTCTAACAATACTGTTCTACTGGTATCCACTTTTCATCCTGTGCTATGCCTATATTTCTTGACATGGCGATGCAAAAGAAGGATGACAGTAACTATATTATTCCGTGGTTCAGGCATCTTGGTAACAACCATCTGTGGCATTTCTCTATTCATAGGATGTAAATTGATTATGTGTGAAGTAATTTCAATACAAGTTAACTCATGCATGAACAACTATAGGACTGAATGGATACCATGTTCAGGAAAAAAAAATATTACAACAGTCTTAGTCATTCTGTAAAATTTTCACAAAATATAAAGATTTTAAAAATTTTGTGCACATGAGAAAAAGTCACATTTATTTGTTTCTTGCAAGTCAACAAATATGATGGCTCTTATTAATCATCAAATACATTTAGAATATTTGGGTTACACCATACAAATTTGTATGTGCATACTTCATGTCAGAAAGAAGCCTTGTGGTAGACTGTTTGGGTCTGTTTACATTCCAAACTGTAAGTATGGTTGAGACACTATGGAGTGTGACCAACGTGCACCTTGAGACTTAAATGAATTGTCCTTCTTTGTGTAAATTGCAATTTAGGAGCTGTTACAAAATGTAATTGAGCATAGCTTTCATCCCTGGGAGATAAAGGGTTAAAAGTATAAATCCTTTTGATCATTTGTAGACATCATCCACCAGGGAACTTCAGGACCTAAAACAAGAAAATGAAATGTTAAAAGAGGTCAATGAATTATTGCAATTAAAATTACAAATTCATTCTAAGAATTTCAAGCTAGAAAGACAGAGACTGTTACAGCAGCTAAAGAATAAAGACAAAGAAGTACAGAAATGGAAAACAAAGAAATAGTTAGATAGATAGATAGAATAGCTTTATTTGGTCTAAACAAAATTACACAATGTGTTACAAGAATAAATTTATATGTTTAAAAACCAGGAGACCATACATTAAGACTCCGAAGAGTCGCTGACATGTAGGCCACCGTAAAGATATACTATATTTAAACTCATACGCTATAAGATTTCTAACACATTACTATAGGCTGAATGATAACAGAGATTACAAAACTTAAGTTGATAGACCAAGTGACAATAATAATACATATGACTAATTTTGTCTGTTGCAGACGTGACAATTAATAATGTTACAGTTAATTTCATAGTGGTTAATAATATGATTCTTAGCATATTGTGAGAAGCCTTTCAAGGAGTGTGTATCAATTTTTGTCATAACTATATCAGGTAAGTAATTTTCATTAATTAAATCCGGTATTTTATGTCTTAAACACAATCGATTAAGTTTAGTATTTGTAAATAATATTGGGATCACTGGGGTTAAAATAGGAATATTATGCTCTGTTACATCATATCTACGTGGTATTGTTACAGTTCTTCTGGGTCTATCAGTGCGTTGTGTCTGGTGATAGTTGAACATATCATTGAAATAGTTAGGCAACATATTGTTTTTGTACTTGTAGTATATTTTGATACAAGATAGCTTGAATATATCACTGAACTTAAGAAGACCAAGTTTTTTGAAGATAGGAGATGTGTGTGCATTGTACTTGCTATTACTGATAGATCTTATCGCTTTCTTTTGCAGCTTTACAAGTCTACTGCAAGAGTGGAACCCCCATGTAGTTATTCCGTAATTCAGATGTGGTAAAAATAAGGCATTGTAAATCAGTTGTAATATACTTTGGGGCAGTAGGTTTTTTAGTCTAGAGAGTATGCCACACACTCGGGATAATTTATTTGATACATAATTAACATATTTGCTCCAGCTAAGATTATGATCAATTAAGACACCTAAAAAACTAAAGTCTCCAACTCGTTCAACTGGCTGGTTATTTATCATAACATCCGGTAATTGATGAAGAGGCAAGTGTTTCTGTTTTGTGTGGAAGATCATATATTTTGATTTATTTACATTCAAAGATAATTTGTTCACAGCAAGCCAGTCACTTACTTTGGCTAATTCTTTATTAACTTTTTCAGTTAGTGTGGATGGGGGTGTTGTTTCATAGTTAAAATTACATATAGTGTTTAATAGGCTTGTGTCATCAGCATACATAATTGAGCTAAAGCTGCTGGCTTGGGACAGGTCATTGATATAAATTAGGAACAGAAGAGGACCCAAAATAGATCCCTGGGGGACTCCAGTAGTGATTTCTAGTGTTGGGGATTTAATATTATTAATTTCGACAAATTGAGATCTATTATTTAAGTAGCTACTGAACCACTGAAGTTCTACATTTGAAATTCCATAGTATTCAAGTTTTTTTATGAGTATTTTGTGATCTATAGTATCGAATGCCTTAGAAAGGTCTAAGAAAAAGGCAATTGGCAGTTTCTTTTCCTCAAGATCTGCATGTATCCTGTCTATTAGTTCTAATACAGCAGTTTCTGTAGAGTGGTTCTTTCTAAAACCATACTGATGATTGTAAAAGTTGAGCTTTTCAAGTCCAAAGGTAAACAACAATTGTTTTCACCTGTAAAGGATAAACTCAAAACTTTAGACATCCCCATGCCATCTGACCGTAACATACGCCGTAAAATAGATGGGATCATAAAAGAACATTGCCATCTGCTGAAAGGTAAAGGAAGGCCACATTTTGAGGAGAAATACAATGCCTTTTTAAGGAACCGAGTAGTTTTCCCTGCATCTAGTGCCACCAGCACCAGTACCACACCACCAATATCAAAGCAGCAATGCACTCACAGTGTGTTTATGGAGGAATGTGCCAAATATTCTTATGACAAATTAGAGCAAGAATATATGCAAATTACTTGTGAGAATAGACATTTGAAAGAAAGACTGAAAACAAGTGTACGTGATAGTAAGACAATGAGAAAATGGAAACAACAATTTGCAGCCAAACTGAAAGGGAAACAACAAGAATACAAAAATACCTACTCAAGGGCACGTTATCACGAAAGTAGAAATAAGTTACTGGAGAAGAAGTTGAAAGATTTAAATTCATCTTACAGTAAAACAGTGAAGCAGCTGGAAGAAGAGAATTGTACCCTTATGAAAGAGACTATTCAACTGAAAGAAGAAGTGAATGAACTTACGATCACCAACCATTGGCTTGAACACCTACTTGATGACAATGCAGTTTTAACCAGTTTTGAAGATGGGAAGTACACAAGTGACTTCAGAAAGTGTATATATGAGCTACTTCAGAACCAAGTTTCGAGCAGACAGATGAGTCAAGTTATCCAAACAGTGTTGAAATTAGCTAAGAAACAGGTTAGCCACATTCCATGTCCTTCAACTGTTGACAATATGAATGTGGAGAGACTACTGATAAGTCAAAAACAAATTGCTGAGGACTTCACCACTAAAGAAAACACTACACTCCTGAGTGACGAGACAACAAAATTTAGCAAAAGACTAGAAGGGTTTCATTTATGTGATACAGATGGGCAGACTTGGGTGTTAGGCCTGAGAGAAATTGAAACAAAGGCAGCCAGTGATGTTTTGAATACCCTTCAGGAAATAGTGCAGGATGTTGAGGCAAGAGCACAATCAACAAACTCTGATGTGTCCAAGAGAATTTTGGTAAATATTACAGCACGGATGTCTGACCGAGCTGCAACCGAAATGAAGTTCACAGACTTGCTAGAGAAAACCAGAAAGGAAATTCTGCCACAAATTAAGGAAGGATTCAATAATATGAGTGTAGAAGATCAAGAAGCAGCTACTCAAATTTTGACCTTTACTTGTGGATTGCATTGGCTTGTTCATTTAGCTGAATGTGCTGCTTCTTCCCTTTTCGAGGTTGAAAAAGGTCTGCTGAATGAGGATGCAGCACCCAGTGAGCACACAATGTTGAAACCTGATGAGCCTGGTACCGTTCGACTTGTCAGAACAGCCTGCAAAGCATTTGCAAGAGGAGCAGACTTGAAAAATGGATGCCATTTAATGTTTACTTCATTTGTCAAGCCATTTCTCCAAACCCATGGGTTCTCTTCAGTGCCACTTCTTCCTTTTCGAGGTAATCGCTTTAACATCTTGTTTCACAATGCAGGTTATATATTTTTTTTGTCATCGCACATGATAAAGTATCTGGAAGGTAACTGCACAAATCGCCTCCTGAAGGCTGTACTACATGACCTCAGAAAACCCCAATATATTGCAGGATGCAAAGCCCTGGGACTGATCAACAAATTCATAACAACACCTTTGTGGAAAGTTATTGAAGAAAGAAGCACACATATCCTAGATATGGGTCAACTTTATGGGCAGCTAATTGACTGTGTGTTAAAATCTGCAGAGCAACCACATGTATTCATGGAGGGGAAATTGCTACCATTTGGGAAAGACACTGACATCAACAAAGACATTATTTTAGAAACGCTGACAACACCGTGGGAACATGATGACATGGTGGAGACGATCCTCAGTGTCACTTTGGCTGCTATGGGTAAATTGTGCTTAAAGTTGTATGGGGACCATCTACCAACTGGCAAATTTGGTAATCCTACAGAACAAATGTACAACAGATCTGCGAGTGCACCAAAACACAACAAGTTTGCTGAAAGCGTGTTTGCTAGAGTCGACAACTTGCTTGTCATAAAGCCCAATATAAGCATACTTGCCATGGAGGCCTACATTATGTTCTCTAACAATCACACTCTGAAATGGCTGGAAGGAAAGGATGCAGAAACAGAGCATAAAATCATTACAGAAGCTGTCAAAGAGAGAAAACAGGTCCACTCCCTGTTCATCAAAAGACAAGAAAGCATCCAACAGGCACGGCATGACAGAGTAAAGGCTTCCATGAAGAAACAGGAGGAAGCACAGCAGAGAAAAATAGAACAGCTGCAAAAATATACAGATGCAATAATTACAAATGGGTTATGGCAGACCACCACAGAAGTTGACAATATGCTCGGAAGCTACAGATCACCAACTGCAAAGATGACTGCTCTCAAAGCTCAACTCAATTTCCGCAAGCATGTCTTTCAGCAGCCAGTACCAACTGAAAAGCCGAACGTTTATTCATTTTCCAAACAACTGGACAATCAAGGACGGAAGCAGTTAACATGGGAAGAGCTATCAGAGAATGTCAAGACCCTCATTAAGGCTGCAGCAAGTACATCTCCACAGGGACCTGCAAGTATTCTAGTTGGTAAACATGTCAGACACAGGTTCATCAATCCTGATGAAGGCAGTGGTACTCCAGGTGAAACATGGTACCTTGGCAGAGTTGTCTCACAGGTAGCACACATTGAAGACTGATACATTATCAGTTGAGGACTGATACATTTACAGTTGGAAGATCTAACACAAATGACAAGTGAACAGAACAAACTAACAGGAATGACATTATCACACATCACTTTCACTTAACTTATTTGCGTGCAATGTATGGTACTTGATTCACATGCATGGTGAACACATATATAACTCTTATTGTTTGTTCAGTGCTCCAATCTGTTTGGAGTCCTACTAGTCTCATGTCTGTACACATAATGTCCTGTGATAGTACTCTGTGAATATTACGTTATTGTCTCATTTTCAGGTTTAACAATATTAAACTGCATGTCCCATAATATACATGTATTATGTACATGATTAAACATGATGCTTTCCAATTTTATTTTATGAATGACAACACTGCATGTTCCATTTAATGTTTTATGCATGCAATCAAATATATAAAGTTTTAAACTTAACTTTTTTAATACATTTATTATGTCATGTCATTCATAATACTTACAATCATAACAGATTCCAAGGAAGAAAATCATTCACAGAAGTCATATTTGTCTCTATGCTTACAAATAACACATTTCTGTGTATACATTATTTATTTTTATTTCAGGTTGAGCAGCCAAAATAACTTTCATTTTTTGTATAAGCATAAAAAATATCTATCATACTAATCTTAATATGTTTGCATGTGTCCTCCATTTCACGTGGCACAAAAAAGTGCATGCAGCATCTGTTTGTATCATGTTTTCAGGACTATTTAATGTATAATAATTTTCAACTGAACATTTATTATACTTACCTCTATCATTTATGTCCTTTTGTGTAGAATGACTATACAGACAAACCAGGATCACCAATACTGCATGAAAACCTTATACTGGGTAACACATCATTATGTTTCCATCTTTTCAGTTTGAACTATTCCATCATTGTTCAAGATTATATCAATAGTTCAATGTTTAACTTGTTACTAATGAATGTTGCTCACACTTTTAAGGAATTTATAAACCAACACTTGAAAAGCATTCTTGTTATGACCAGTTTATTGTATTATGGGGTATATTGTTTGACATGATTTATCAAGCCTTTCATGGTCCAGTCAATATCTCCATTTTACAGCTTTTACCATTTTTAAAATGCAATTTCTAGTTCATGGAATATCTTTTCTTATCATCTCACATGATACATTTTCCACAGATCACTGCACAAATTGCCTCCTGAAGGCTGTACTGCCAGTACTGACATTACAGATGTGCTCAATACCTTGCTGCATGAAGAGCACTGGGGTTGATTAACTCTGAGTGGCAAATCACTGCATAAGCAGTGCTGATGAAACTGAATCACTATAATGATTCTCTATGTTCCCAGAGAAAAATATGGTCCAGTTCAACAGCTTTCCTTGGGGGCACTTCAGGCACGTTGTGCCGGAAATGGCCCAAGGAAAGCTGTTGACTCAGTCTCTAAATCAGCTCTATAAGAGTTAACAAGAAACCTGTCATAACAAGAAATTCATTTGTTTTCAGTTACATAAAACTTTTTATCAACCAGTGTTGTTAGCTGATTGAGTGACAGACATAATTTTTTTCTGAAGGGAAGGATAAAGTACTTGCTTTCAACTGAGTGAAATCCATTGAAAGAACTTGTCATCATGTATTTCATAATTATTCATTGTAAAGGATCAAGCCATAGCCTGCATGAAATTTTAATTACCTTCATTGATATTTCATTGGACAATGGATACATAAAAAATTTGATGCAATGTACTGTTCAGAACACTTGCTTAACATTTTGTAAATTGGAACACAGTTTTCTGCATAGAGATCAAGATACTTGTACTATACATGGACCTGATGATGTAGACATTTCACTACATTTCACTGCGTCATAAGTTTTGCCTGATTAGCAGACTCTCCTGCCATATTTGGTTGACTGTGCAAGTATACTTGGTCCTGGGTCTACTAAGCAGGCAATAATAATATGAATTTTATTTGATACATAGGTGCCTGGATATCCAGCCTGGTTTAATATCAAGTATACAGAGGATCCTGCCATATACACCTTTCAGCTACAAGAAGACCTTGACAAGGGTGACTTGCAAGTTCTTATAGACCACTAAAAGGTATTAATTTGTGTGTAGCACCTGTCTTATGTGTACATACATGTATATTTTATCATATATTTTATATTTTTTTGCAGAATTATGTACTTAAGGCAATTTTTCTTCACAGTTCCAGAATGGGCGGAAACTGAGGCCAGAGATGGATTTTGTGTACCCCCATTAATTGCATAATGCATGATGCAGTCCAACTAAAAAGCATATAACTTGCTTTCTCCCATCATCCTTTTTCATTCTAGGTGCAACATATCTGTACTACTGCATTTTTTAAAAAAAGTGTTGTGATCCCTACTACTGTTGCTTCACAAATTTATACACTACAAAATTCTGGCAGATATAAACAAACTTCATTCCCAAGCTGCCACTTTTTATCTGCAACCCAAGTGTGTAGTTGTTGATCAGAATACATGTAGGGCTGATGATTTTCCGTTTTTGGTCCAAGGATTTTCAGTTTTTGCCCTATCGGCATTCCTTTTTTTTCCGTTTTTTTTCCCAAAAGCCTTGTCGGTGGTCAGAGCGACCACGCTTGGGCTTCGCAGCAGCCATATTTCCTATTGAAACTCAAGTTCACACGAGAGTCTCGAGTTGCGATATTAATGGCGGCGCCCTGGTAAAAGCGTATTTGTAGAACGGAAATGGTTTAGAGCTTTAATTTTATTGTGTTAAAAGAGGAAATGTGCAGTTTTTTCTACATTTTGTGTTGCTTTAATTGATTTGTTTCTTTTACTGGGAAACTTTTACCGATTTCCGTTCAATTCTGCGGGAAAATTTCTTTTCTGTTTTTTGTTACTCATTCCGCCATTCCGCTGGATTTTCCGTGAAAACGGGAAATCATCTGCCCTATACATGTATCCATATTTGTCTTTGTTTTGGATATGAACTGGGACATTAAAGGCTTTTAACTTGGCCAAGTCTGCAACAACAACAAAATGACACAGCAAGTCTTCTCATCTTGTAGCAGGCAAACTGTGGTGCAACTGACAGTCACTTACAACTGTGTTGTCAATTGTTGTTGCAACTAATGGCTCATTAAGGCATAGAGGACACAATAAGCATTTAAGTACACATATCCCAGTACATTTATTTCTCTCAACAAGGTACAAAAATGATGTTTCTTGGTACATTATATGCCAGTTCCTAGCAAATAATAAATACATATTAATGTATTCTTACTGAACATGACACTTTAAGTTAGCAGTCTCATTTTTCTGAAGAGCTATTTGTGCAATTTGGTGTTTTCATGATCACATAGCTTCAAGATAACTTACTCAGACATAAAGCACAATGCAGTCACATGCACTTTTTTTACTCCACCTGTGCTGTACATCCACAGAGATAATGGTCTACTAAGCTGTGAAAAATGGCTTGAAGTTAGAGTGAACACCTATTTATGTCGATTCCATGATGGCTTGTATTGTAAGCATTAGTGATCTTAATGACGAAGAGTCAAATACATTTGTTCAACTCTTCTTAATTTCTCCAATGCTGGTGATGCAGAGATTGGGAGCTCTTTGCGGTGATACAGCAGTTGTACTATGGCCATGGTACATGGAGGTCAGCTTTTGTTGGTCTTGTCTTGAGTATCAGCAAATGGGTTCAGCTTTGACATCCAGGAGCTGATAAGTTTAAAAACAAAAACAATAGCTTAATTATAAAGGACTTTACCAAAGGCAGTAAGTACCTATCTCCTATGACAAATTGCGGACTTCATCTCAGTGACAATGTCAGAAAGTCTAGAAAGTGCTGACACCTACTGGTAAATGAGTGAGGCAACATTAAAATGATAACTGTAAATTACCTTGCTTTCACATACTGAAAATTGCTTTTATTTCACTGTATATTTAATTTTACTTCTTTTGCTGATGGCACAAAACTATGAAGATAAAAATACAGTGAAATAGCAGTTTAACATTGATTTAATTGGAATTACATTGCATGTTGAAAAAAGTGAAATTAAAAATTCAATGAAATGTGTGAAATGCAAAAACCGTGAAATTTATACATGCAAAAATAAGTACATTTACAGCACATAAATATTCACAGTTCTTCAAAATTTGACAAAATTGTCATACCTTAATTAACAAATTCAAGAACTAAATTTGGGTTGCTTAAATATGTTCAGTACATGAAGCCCTGCACATTGAAATGCACACACTTGTGAACAAAAATGGCATGTTTTGACAGGGAAACAAAAAAAATCATAAAACTAAGCGAGTCTGTAGTTTGCTACATTAGAATACGAGAACACCCAGGCTGCATGTGATACAGTTGTCTAGATGAAAGGAGTTTGCTGCTACAGACTACGGATGAGCCCAGCTTTATTTTTTTATCCTATATTTAAAGTACATGTACATGTATACTGAATTACACTTTTCATGGCATACTGCAAATACAAGAAATGCAATTGTGTTACACTGTAGGAACACACAGCTTATGTTTATGCTGTTGGGGTATGAGTATACATGTATACACAGTGTAAACAAAGTAGCCCATGCAGCAATGAACAGGTCTTTATAAAATGACAGGTATATATTACTGTTAGGCACTGGGAGGGAAAGCAAAGTGTTTATACACTAATATCAGCCACACACCAGAACTTTTCCACAGATATGATGGATTCATCCTCATTGAAACATTAGGGATGGCTACGGTTACACTGCCATACAAGCTGGCTCAGGCAAAGATAGATGAAAACGTGTCCAGTCACCTGGATCAGCCAGAACGAGTGCTCTGTTATATCTCTGAGACCCAATCATTAACAATGTATCAACACTGATGCCAGCATAACTTGGTATGTGACGGGTGTGGTTATTGTTATTGTGGGACTAAATTCCTGTGACCCAGGAAATCCTTACTTTATAGGGAGTGATCTTGAGAATGGAAAGAAAAGTAGTGCAAAACAGACCAGTGCAGGTCCCATAGTCCATGTCTGCTCTGCCAGACTACATGGTCTGTATCATGCACATTTATAAAGTACTTTGCCCCCGAAATACAAGATAAAACTTAATGGTTCCTGACAATCTTGTGGCATTTTTAACATATTTCATTTAGGGATGGTTCAACATTTTCATCATTTTTGAATTAGTACTTACAGTACGCAAGGGGGGAGGGGGTTAAATGGGTATGTACACTTTCACAGAAATGGAAAATGATGGTCAATTTTTGGCCTGTTTTGTGCAATTTTGCTATGATTTTTTTTGGAAAGTCATCATTTTAAAAGTACTAATTTTGGGGGGAGGGAGGGGGTCATGAAATTTAGTACCCTAAGTACTAATTCAAAAATGATGATAATGTTGAACCATCCCTTACCATATACATGAAACTGCATGAAAATAAATAACTGCAGAGACAAAGCAGATTTCTTTTATTTTTTATGAAATGTAGAATCTGCTGATCCAAAGTCAAAATTTCAATTGTTAAACAAACTTTCAGCATAGTACAATTTGTTCAGAAATGGGCCCTTTACATACTTGATATAATTCTCCATCACAGTGCCTGACTTGGGCAAAAGAATCTGTTATCTGCATTTTAAAATGTTCTCAGTTCTAGTACCAAGGCTACTCACCTTGTCTGACCTTCATCTTCTTTGTTTCCTTCTAAAAACACATAAAAATAAACTTGGAACTCAGTATCAATTACATGTATCTCATTCTTTCAGAGTGATAGTTTCCTAGGATATTCAGCAAGGATAAGATGAGTTTGTAAACTGAAATTCTGATTAAAAAGCTTTTACTGTGGTGCCAATCGTATGTAAGGATCATTCACTGGCTGACCTTTAGAAAGCTGGTACATGACTGTCAACGAGAAAACCACCGACTTAAGACTGAGGGCATTGAATAACATTGACAGGCACGCCATGCTCCTGGTGCCACAATGACAGCTGCAGCATGACCAGTCAAGTAATACAAATACCAGACCAAACATATCACATACATTTATACATCAATCTTACATCTAAGTCAAGAATATACCTGTGTTGCAGGGGCACATTTGTAAGAGTTTAAGTCAATCTAATTTGCAATTAAAAACGTAATACAATTATGATAAGGCATAATCATAAACAGTTTACTGTAGGGTCCAAATATAGCATGTATGTGATAGTAATCATCAGTAATCACCAACAATCAAAATAAAAGATGATATTCACATGAAATTTAACTGGCAGTTCTACCAGCTTCCTCAGAGACTGCCACTATTCAATCAGACACGTACCACATAATTACTACTTTAGTGTCTGTATCACAGCATCATACAAATTGTGGTCATTTTTCATACAGCCTTCAATCAGGCCACTGTAAAAGCTATCAGAGGCAGCATCTAATGACCACTAATTACTCTTATTTGTCTATTACTAACACAAGTATTGACAACAACAGGTGTGGACCACCAATGTCTGGTCAAACCTGTGTGTGTGTGTGTGTGTGTGTGTGTGTGTGTGTGTGTGTGTGTGTGTGTGTGAGAGAGAGAGAGAGAGAGAGAGAGAGAGAGAGAGAGAGAGAGAGAGAGAGAGAGAGAGAGAGAGAGAGAGAGAGAGAGAGAGAGAGAGAGAGAGAGAGAGAGAGAGAGAGAGAGAGAGAGAGAGAGAGAGAGAGAGAGAGAGAGAGAGAGAGAGAGAGAGAGAGAGAGAGAGAGAGAGAGAGAGAGAGATTTTGTTGGCATTAGAATTTCTTCAAATTCACAAGGTGTCCTATTTAACTTTGTCCTGCTCCAATCACCCAAGAGTACCTGGACATAAATCATTGTCTGTTTTAATGTGTTTACTTAAATATCATGTAAATAGCACACCTTTTTGCTGAGAATCCTCGATAAGACCTGTGTATTGCTGGTACGATCCAGGTCCACAGCCTTCCTTGGCATGAGTTAATTGGGCACTATACACTCAACCCATGTCAGGGAAAGTTACTGATTTAGTCTGATTCTGACCAGAAAAGGGTTAAATAGCATTTTACCCCAAATTTAAGCTTTTATTCATCTGAACAATGAGAACAGATAGGGTGTCACTAAAAGAACAAGATACCAATGTGTGGTTTGAGATTACATGTATATGTTTAACATACACACATGTATATCCAATTAAAAACTCCATGCCTCTCCAAACAATGGTATATGTAGTTTTTGTTTCATATTGTCCTGGTGTTTACTGTCTGTTTAGAAATGCATCATCATTATACACATCTATATCAGTATTTAAAAATATTTGTCCATGTTGACATACATGTAGCATGATTTAATTAGCCCATCATCATCAGCTGCTATACAATGAATCAGATTACATGCATTTGACTTTGATCCTCCACTATCTAATAAAAGTACACGATAAAGCTGATAGGCAGGTCCTCAGTGGCTGCACAAAGCAGCTACTCTCTAATTACTCAATGTATATTTACCCTTCAGTTTTTTTTTTGTTTTTTGTTTTTTGTTTTTTTTTGGGGGGGGGGGGGTGGTGGTGTCCTATTATACTGCAACTCCATTTATCCAGAACTTTACAATGTGACCTGACTCTCTCCTGTACACTTCATCATGGCAAAAATTATAAACGAAGAGAAACTGCGCTTCTTTGCACTTTCCTGAATTAATTCTGTTTCTATACTGAATGGCACAAATACAGAGTCTACTTCAACAGCTTTACATGAGAGTACAACTCCAAAACAACATGTTTGAGCAGCTGTTGACTAACAGTACGAGCCAAGAGTCAGAGGCACACTTATCTAGTCTAATCCTGCACACATGACTGCTTGGAACCATTGACAAGAAACAGGGTTTTTTTTCCTTCCATGAAGTAGCATTTACATTTAACATGAAATTAACATAACAAAATTTTAGATTTTTATTGGGCAGATTGCTGAAGGAAAAACTGAACTCTTTGTCAAAGCTGAAAACCTCACAGACAGAAAAAAAAAATGGCAGACTCGCAAATAAAGGGCTGGCTGTGTAGCATCACAAGTGTTTACCAGCCATTAAACCATTATTTCAAGTCCTGAAATTCAAATTTCCAAACAGAAGCCACCTGTACTACAGCAGGAAATCTCTGGCAAACTATGCACAGGCAGCCAACAACACACAATGAGGAAGGTGAGATGGGAGATGGACGATGCAGGTGACTCTAGTCTTTGCCAGCAGGGGGCTGTAATGATCAAAGTGCAGGTCATGTTGATTTGTTACTGTTCGGTACCTTATTCTTGCAGTTATTTGACAATGCACTTGTCCTCTCCCAAATCTGAGACAAAAGTTCAGTTTCATTTAAAGTTTGCTGATCATGGTTGTAATACAATAGGCCTTTTGTCATTGGAGTATCTGACACCTGGTGTGAACACTGTGAACTACAAGTACCTTTTGTCATGATGCACCACAGATAGCTTTCATGCTGTGTAAACTTTATCATGGAAATGCATGATGACTGCATGAGGTATTGGACAATTTGACACTCTCAGAATTTATCAAAGGTTTTGGTCATCACCCCAACAGTTTCCAAATTCTTTGATTGGGCCAACAGCTTAAATGCATCCAAAACTGACCAAGGTCCCAATTTCTCGACACAGGTGCAGTGGAGGAAAACTACACTTAACACTGTAAATAGTCAAAAATTGATGCAATTATCAAAACAAACAATTTACCTGTGTTATCTGGGACAGGTATATTATCTTTATTAATAAAAAAATCTAAACGTGCCAAGAATATACAACAGCATTTTTTAACAAATGCTAGTTTGTCTTACCCTTAAATAGCTGATTTAAGGGTTTGTCTGTAAAGCTCAGTGTATAGAGTGTTGTGGTATCTTATTCTTCTCTCCTTTCTAACATTTTGCAGTTAGCCCCCCCCCCCCCCACCCACCTCCAAAAACATACCCTTTATTTTATAAAGAGGCACTGTTTCAATTTTCTACGTTGGACGATTCAACATCAAAAAACACCTACAAAGAAATGACAGTATCTGCAAAAGCCACATGCCGCTCCTACGCAAGAATGTATATTTTTAGAGCTTTTTATTTCATCAAAATTAGTTAACCTATTTACGAGCTATCTCTTGAAAACCTCTGGGAAGTCAGACAAAATTTAGAATTGTGAGAAAATATACTCTTGTAATACTATACTTTTGATATGTTGTGTTGCCATGAAAATATACCTTTTAACTCTATGTTTAAAAATGAGTCTTTTAAGTTTTTCTGGGAGAGACAAAGATGTAGTTTCCTAATAACTGGTTTCAGTCTCTAAAATAACAGATTAGGAGTGCCCATTGTTCTCTCCCTGGCCCACTGGCCCATTGTTCTCTCCCTAGCCCACAAGCCCATTGTTCTCCCCATCCAATGAGCTGCTTGATCACTTCCCATTGCCTGAAAGATCCAAGTCTGACTGACAGCTCATTTTCATTCTGTTGTAAATACAAAACCATGTGGGTGTTTGGCCAAAAATCATGATTTCTTTAGCTCCAAAATTCTCATAAAAATTGACATTTTTGGAACTCAACATTTGGCTGTAATGTAGATTGGTACCTAATCTTTCCTATTCTGCAAAAAACAATTATTGATTTCTAAAATGTGTGCTGCAAAATAGCTTTACATACTGCCCCTTAAGACTGAGTCAACAGCTTTCTTCAGGACACTTTGTGCACAATGCGTGCAAAGTGTCCCAAGGAAAGCTGTTGACCAAGACTGCTCTTTGCATCAGACTAAGCTTGCGGGTATTTGAATGAAAGGTATCTTCGTGAGGAATTTGAATTTTTTAACGATTATATGTTTAATAGAACATGTACAGAGAAAACATGTATAGCCGTGATTAGCACTTTATGGGTTGATATAGTTAAACATCAGTAACTCCCATTCTTCCACTTGACAGTAAAGATCATCTATTTTGAAGATGTCATTGTTACCTGTCAGTTCCTCTATGAGTTGTTCAGCATAAACTTGTTTGAGTGGCCTGACTGCACCTTCCCTGGCTTCATACTCCACATCAAGCTGTCTCTGCTCTGCCTCCTCTATGGTCAGTCCCAGCCACTCTATCTCTTCCTCCTGCAAACACAGCAGGTATAGCTATGATAAACAGCTTCACAAACTCATGTACAATGACAAAATCAATTATCCTGAGAGGATGGAACTAGCATGTTATCTTAGACACTAGCTCAGTAAGGTCGACATTTGTTTCAGGCAGGTTCTCAGGAGCAGGCTCTGCAGGCAGGACGGCTAGGTCTGCATATATTCCCATTACATTCCACTAGAATTTGCATTTTAATAACTTAAAAACCCATGTGTTCACAAAAATCATATTTCTCATGGCAAATCTTGGTGTATAGTTGAAATAATGCTGCAACTCCATCTGCAAGATTAAGTAAATTAAATGTTCCTTTAACATTGAATCCAATGAGAATATACACCTCTAGCTGCAAGAATTATATTAGGTTGTGTATTTGACTGAATACACATAAAATTGCTAATTGTACCTTCTCTTATTTCTTCAACAATATGTGTATGTAGTCAGTCAATCCTTTCCATTGATAATGGCCCATAATGCCTGGTCATCAGACCAAGTTATGCTATCCTTACTGTGGGGGCGCTCCACAGATAGTGGAGCGCAGTCAGACACGCGGAACAACAGTCTGTTTAGCAGACAACTGCTTCAAGGATTTTGGCTCATTTCAATGGTAATGAAACATAATATGAATGATAAGCATTATAGTTGAGACCCATCAAAATTATATGCCCAGGTCAACAGCTTTCCTTAGTGTGGGTTAGGCACTTTTAGCACCCATCCCTTGCCATGGAAAACTGTTGACTCAGTCTTAGTTGAAGGGGTAAGGTTTATGGCTTTGCACTGTAATTTAACTAGTTTATACATGAAGCATTTGTTACCCGTCTACAACTGAAAAATATCCAAACACATGCACACATATAAACAAGAATTTGAAACTCAAGAAATAAATGCCCAGGGCTCAGGATATACTTCTGCTTAGCACAATTGTCCACAAAATATACCATAAAACACAATAAACTACAAATAAGTCTAACAAAGTATATATTTTTGAAGTACATAAAGTAGAGAATTGTTTTTTGTCATCGTCCTTTTTGTGTCACTTGTCTTGTGTTCAGGGTTGCCAACCTGGGGAGGTATATTTTGAGGAGATTATGAGATGGCGAGCTGCAAAGCCCTCCTAGGGGGGTTTGGAGGTATGCTCCCCCAGAAAAAATTCAAAAATAGACATCAAAATATGCATTTTCATGGCATTTCAGGGTACTTGGATTCAAGTTTGAGTGGTGGCATGAGTGCTAAATATGCCATGAGATGCACACCAGCTTAATTTGCCATACAAATATCACCTTGAAAAGCAGATTTGTTAAAATATATCATATTATTTTTTTAGAACGATATTTGTGTTAAGTTTCGTGAGATTCTTGGGGTGATTCGGGAGTCGGGAGGGCAGACAGCATATGCCTGAGTTTTTGGGAGACTCCCAAATGATTTGGGCGGGTTGCTAACACTGTGTGTTTATACAGCAATTCTACAAAGTGAACGTACAATTTTCCTAATTTTTCAGTTAGAAATGGATTTTTTTTTTTAAACTTTGAAATTCTTGTGGCAAAATAAACTATAAGATATGAATACAAAAAGAGGGTCTCACTTTTGCCAAATTTTGCTTCGTTTGCTTTCTAGGACTGTTTGATGTTGCAAGGTTGACATCTCAATTTAGCATCATAGAAGGAGAAAAAAGGGAATTAGCATTGTGAACCCCATTGACTTGTATAATTATGAATGTAAGTAATATGAATCAGCCGACAAGTAACCAAATTGAAAAATTCATAAACAAGAGGACTGTGACAGTCCTGTCCTCAGCTGACCTTATCATCTGCACACTGTATTTCCATTTTGATCTCGACTGATTTACACAGTAATCAAGAGGAATATATGCATTACCTGACAGGTGCCCAAATTGAAAAAAATTGTTAAATATCACTGTACCACCACCTTTGAACAATTTGTTTAAACCTCCCACAAGCTACCTTTTCACCAAGTTTCACTATAATATTAGAGACAGTTTTGGAGAAAAGGTAAAAAATAGTGAAACAATGAACATTGTAAAAAATAGACAAAAAAATTCCCCCATCACCTGTTTAACAAATAAAGGTCAGGGTGTCCCCACAAGTGTCCCTATGCAATTTAAAAGCAATTGCCCTTGTGCTTTTACAGAATACTTTGAAGACTTCTAAAAATTAAACTAAAAAAATTATTTAAAAAAAAAAAAAATCACAAGAGTGAGACTCCCCTGCAGCAGGCAGTGGAAAATGTTTTAAACAACTGTATGAATTGCTGGGTATTGGACAGCATGTAGTCTGTCTGGCAAGCCATTCACACTGTCCACATCTGGCCATATGTGTCATTTACTTTGTAAGGTCAATTAAGTCAGTTTCTGTGACATATGCCCATTCTCCCACACGTGATAATGCCAAAATTTTTATGGTTAATACAGAGCAATTAAGTGTTGTTTCCAGAGTTTTCTTTGCCAGTAGGGGTTTTATTGTTCTTTACAGCAAATTTAATACTTTGACACCTGATTAAAGAGCTAAAATTCCCCACATTAAAACAACAGATCTGTGAAAGAAATCTCTTGATGAAGTTGGGACAAGGTGTAATAAACCTGTAACACAACAGCTTGCACCAAAAAGACACTGAATCGATTCTTCACATATTCACAGAAACACACAAAAAGGGCGAGTGTACATAATTTACTTTTGTTTAATGTTAATCATGCACAGTTTATATCTATATACCTTCTGTCCTGTCAATATCTTTGAAAGCTGTTAGATTAAACTGACCATCTGTCTTCTTTCTCTCTATCGCTATATATATCTTTATTCATCAGAGTCTTTGCATCTCTCTCACATACAGCTCATCGTGAAAATGGACTGATCTGTCCCAGTTGAATGGAAAAATATTTCAGGCATGCATGCAGGGGGGTTGGGGGTTGGGTGTGTGCTTACACACCCCTCTCCTGAATAATCCAAGTTTTCATGCCTCTTCTCCTTGAAGGACTATGAAAATTTATAGAAGAACACAGTGAAAATACCGCCACCTGGTGCTAGGAGAAGTTGAAGAAGGCATAAAAGTGTTCAAATTGAAGAACTTCCAGAGCATGTCCCCAGGCCTGGGTCCACAATTCCAGCATCTTCCTGTAAAAAATGTCTAAATCCAAACCTGTGAGGCCAGCTGTGGAAGCAAATACTTTCTTTGTCAGCATTTGCCTGCATAGACACACTCTCCTGTGTTACTGATCATTCACTGAGGGCCAGTTGCTTTACAGGCAATACATTTATATCCCTGACTGTGACTGCCAGTTCTACAGTTCCATGCCCAAGCCATCATCTGGTGCGAGTGGACATAACTGAGTATTGGTGCTGCCCTTTATAAAGACTTCCTCTGTATTTAAGTATAAAAAGTACCAAGAAAGAATAAAGAATAATCTACCAGTTGGCAAAATTGAAGCAACAATGAAACTGAAGTAATGAGTCTTCCAGTTGCAAACGTATGCAAATGCATGTATACTCCAAATACTGAAATGTATATCCACCCTTCAATTAATACATGTATACACAAAATTAAAATGAACAATATACAGTATGTGAAATTTTCAATCAAATAACTTTGATTTAGCAGAAGCTGGCCAGGCTTAAGCAGAGATACCAAGGTTCAAAAATCAATTTCAGGGACAACCAGTTCAGTCCTTCAGACACAGAAAACATACAATGAATACAGAAAAAAAATCTAAATTTTGATGTGGAACAAATGCCCAAAATAGTCAAATTTGCAGTTAATTTCAGCAAAGAGACTACACATTCCATCATGTAAACATTCGTGTAGCCTCCTTGATTTCTGAGACAGCGGTGCAGGATGGTGGGCATCATTAGCTTATGATGAGGCCTATGGAAATTGTTTTTCATGGTGGCTAGTATAGGAATGCATGTATGGTCACTTGGGAGTATGTCCTGCACCTGTGCAGCCTTTCTACATTACATAACCCTAGTGTTCAGAGATGTGTGGGGCATGTTATTGGGTATCACAGGAAAACAAAATCTGAGAAAACCATCGAAGGACTAGGTAAGGGGTCAAACACATGATCATATTTCCACCAATTTTCTGGAAAACCTAAAAATCATACTTACTATGTAATATTACATTGACAACGTGACTGAATAAACTATGTGGAAAACATGAACCAGGAGCTGTTTTTCATCCTTATTCATAGCAGCATAGTGATCAAGACCAGATTCCAGGAAAGTTGTGACATTGGATTTGTAAGGAAGTGTGGGTAATTCCCAGTTCAGAATTTAGAAGGGGGGGGGGTATTTTTGGAAGTAAGAAAGATAAATTCATTTGTTCTTTGTTAGTTAGTTTCGTTAGGTAATTTTTAACAAATTGATTGATTGATTTATTTGGGACACATTTCCCTAGAAAGACAAACAAAGGTTTAAAGTCAAGATTTATATATATAAATGTATATGTACATATATATAAATATACATACATACATACATACATACATACATACATACATACATACATACATACATACATATATCTGGTAATGACATTGTAATTGTAAACTAACTCATATTTTCAAGATGACACTTACAATGAGACTTGCTACATCATCCAAAATAAGAGCTTGGGGGTGGGGGTGCAGTGGATGTGAGGGTAGTACAACTACCCCCTTCCATTGCGTAACACTGTTGCCTACTTATGTGTTTTCAACCATTCACTGTTAACATTTTAATCCTACATCACCAAAATTACACAAACCATTCCATGCAAGCAGCACACAACAGGCAGTTTCTGATAAGCCAGCTGGTCTATTCACCACAAAGCCACAGGTATCATGCTAATTTTTTACTGTTCCTGTTAATCCAAGATTACACCACCTTTCACATAATGTACCTTACTGTAAGGCTTACATCTTGCCTGTATGAGACCAGTTGGGGGTCACCATCTTGCAACCAAACAAAGAATATGCTAGAATAATTAAACCTGGTTATTTACCATCGAGCTGGCTGCATCATTCAACACTGTGACTGCTACTGAAAACCCACTACCATACACCACCTTTGACAAAGGAGCCACACCCCTCCCATGCGTGCCATCCACGGGAGATCATAGACTACAAACCATCTTAATGCCCAAGAAGATACCTAACAAAACATCATTATACCATGTATAAATCCTTCATTTAAACTCCTAATCTTACAAGCATATGCCAAGTTGTGAACTTATGTCACTGCACACAGATAATTTAGAATACTGAGTTAATTGCTTCTGGAATATTCCTTGGAAAAACTTGAAGAGGTGTTCAATCTAGGAAGAATAATTAAGTTCATATCCAGCACAACTATACACAGGATTTATGATTAGATGTTGCTGCCACCCTCACTCCATACCCCTCCCCTCCCCTCCCCCAAAACACAAAAAAAAAAATTATTATAACAATAATAAATCAAATGAAAATAAATTATATGAACTGAAATGAGATATGAAATGTAATCAAATCCAATTAAAAGAAAAAAGTAAATATTTTACTACATTACAAACATTGGCCCAAGATCAGTTTGCCTCCTAAGCAGACCAGGCTCTGTATTATCTCTACCAGTAGAGTGGTGGAAACATGGAAATTGGTCTGTTCAGCAGGCAAGCCCATTGTGTACCCTGGGTCCACTGATCCTACCCTCACAGGGGACAATTGTAAGATGCACCATTCATCATTTCAGGAATTAGTCACTCACTTCTAGATTATTAGTAGAACAATCTGTATGATTAAAATGTTTTCTCCAAGATGTCACAATTAATTGGCCATAAGTAGTTTCTGATACTGATAGACAATACATCATTAAACCCTGGATTCAACTCAATGGAATATGGTCCTCACTCATGAAAAATACTCCAATTTTCTTGGCACTTCTCAAACATAAACACTGACAACTTTCCCTTGCCCAAGGCCAGTTCACCAGAATTCTGTCAGTGTCAGGTATACTTAAAATCATTAGAGAAGCAAATGAGGCTTGAGCTGTGGCAACCCCAGCAAAACAAGCCACTCATGCTGACATAGTTTCTCATTTGCATGGCAGTATTTTCTTGAAGGAAAGAATATTTATCAACTGAAAATAATAACAGGTGTTCAATTTACTACAAAAACTAGAGGATTGTGTGAACAGCCCATGCTCAGCTGACCTAAGGTTGTTCACAAAATCAAAGTTGCAAGTGAATAGACCTGTGTTGAGCTTTAGCTGAGGGCATATGGCATTTAGAAGTATTTCTAAGATTTTTCTGAAGAAACATTCATTAAAAATGCAAATATTTCTGGAGCATGAGAAATTGAAAAATATTTAAAGAGAACTTTAAAAAGGATATTGCTACCTGGTGGAAAAAAATACATGACACTCAGCATTTGAATGCCCATTGACTCACATAGTAATCAATAGGAAAGGTGCATTACCGAGAAGTACTTGAATTGAAAAAAAAATAATTAAAAATCAGGAATCCACAGCAGTGCTAACTAGCGAACAACTTTGTTTTACCCTTTCACAAGGAACATATCCAGCTTAATTTGAGAGACAGTTCTGGAGAAGAAGTCAAAAATAGTGAAAACACACCAAAAAAAATCATTAAAAAATAGAAAAAAATAATGCAGAGCCGCCTGATGAACAAATTAAGAACTAGGAGTGTTCCTGTGTGATATCAAAGCAAATGGATGAGCGGTTTCGGAGAAAATTTTTTTAAGACTTGCCCAAAAAAGAACAAAAAAATTATAAAAAATCAAAAAATCACTGGAGCATGACCACTTGAAAAAAAAAAACTTAATAGAGACCAACACAAGGTACATTGCCACCAAGTTTGAAGTCAATCTGGGTGATGGTTTCAGAAAAGAAGTTGGAAAAGTGCATTAGCATTGGAATGGCCATTGACTCACATAGTAATCAATAGGAAAGGTGCATTTACCGATAAGTACCCAAATTTGAACAAATTGTTAAAAATCAGGATCCACAGCAGTGATACCTAGTGAACAGCTCTGACCTTTTCTCGAGGAACATATCCACCAAGTTTCAGCTTAAGCTGAGTGACCCTTTTGGAGAAGTCGAAAATAGCAATAACACACAATCATTAAAAAAAATATATAAATTGCAGTGCCACCTGGTGAACAAATTAAGAATTAAATGTCCCTAGGTATGTTCCTGTGTGATATCAAAGCAATTGGGTGAGTGCTTTGGGTGATGAAGATTTTGTAAGATTTGCCTCAAAAAGAACAAAAAAATTCAGAGAAAATAAAAAATCAATGGCACGTGACACTTTGAACAAATTTGGTAGACACACCCATGGTATTAAAATCCCCACCAAGTTTGCAGAGCATCTGGCCACCGGTTTTGGAGAAGAAGTCGAAAATGTGAATTGTGGACGGGCGACAAAGATAGAGCCTCCCAAAAGCTCAGCTGAGCTAAAAGTTTACTTGAATCATGCCTTTTTTTTTCTTTTTCCAAATTCAAATATCTGTACTGCCCCCACAACAAGCTAAAAGAGTTACAGAAACCCAGAAACCCAGCATCCCATTCATGTATTCCCTGTCAGAACACATGCAGGCACTCTGCCTATTGGTTTCTTTGGTAGTAATTTAGATGCAACACCATGCCCATGTGAAGAATGCTAAGCAATGCCATTTACATACAATTATTGACTGGTGCACAATGGTATTTACTCCCAGGTTATATTTCTGGTAACAAAGATTGTCCTATCAAACCAACCGTGGTCAAATTCAATTTAGACAGAAGCCTGGTTAATTCTTATACACAAGAATGACATGTTTTACTAGTATATGTTTTATGACCACTGAATGGATGGGTCTCGAACCAGCGACCTTTGGCATATCTACACAGCACCTCACTGACCACTACTATATTGATATATCAAAAAGAAACACCCAACATGTCAATATTTCAACTGAGCCCCGGGAACTGAGCAGTATACTTAGTAGATTCTTACATTTGAAAATTTTCTTATAATCTCAGACAAATATCACAAAATATCTAAATTATGTAATATTGAACTTCTTAGCAATAAAATATGTTGGCCTTAGGTGTGCACTGCATTCCCATTTTCTTTTTTCTCACCATGGCTGGAGGGTGGGGTGGCATGCTAATTCTAATGCAGCAAGGTTGATAGTGATACACATGCAGGCTTTACAAACATATCTTATAGTTCTAGAAATTTTTCGAATGTGTTTAATTTTGCGCAAACTCAATTTTTCTAAAATTACAGAATTTTAGTGGATGTTAATTTCACGCAATCCAATGACATACAATGTAGTGAAATACAATGCAACTTATTTTCGCGCTTTGGGTGGTAGCACGAAAAGCGCACAAATTCCTAGAACTACAGTATCCTCTAAATTTGTTTATTTTACAAAGTATAAATTTTCATGTTTCCTTTCTCAATCTTTGACATAAGACTACCTAACCACAGTTTACCAATGCATGCATTATATTTTGCACAGTTGTCTTGAGTTTTATTTTCCATTTTGAAGCATGAGTTAAAGACATTCGGTACACCGCGTTATGCGCAACCAGTTATGGTCCAATGCCTCTATGCAGTTAGAGCTGGTATTTGTCGGTACCTGCACTAGCTGCTGTTCGCTTTTCCTATTTTGCACAGTTCCGTTCCAGAAATATGGATTGTTTACGAAGAGTGAAAAGGAAAAAGAATGGGCGGTTTGTCAACAAATGCCAAAACAAAGGACTAAATACTTTAAAACAACGCAGAATACGTCGAAACACGACAGTGGTAGACCAAAACGCATGTACACAATCAGCGAACGCTGACCAAGCCACCGTCGAAATTGCCACGCCCACCCCCCAAATGCCACATGTACATGTAAACACTGACAGTTATAACTGGGACGAAGGTCGCAAAATAAGGGAACTAAGTGTACTAGCCGATAATCTTGTATGCGAGGAATGTAAAAAAAAACATTGTCCCTAAAAAACACAGAATCAGAAAAACGATATGGCTTGGCCAGTGTGCTGTCCATTTCTTGTGAATGTGGTACGATAAACGCTGTCCCAACTGGAAAAAAACAACAACAGAGTAATACCCCAGCGTCAAAAGGTGGCACAGGCATATTTGATAATGTGCTACCTGTGCTACCATTCGACACTGTATTAAGGCAACTATAATTTTGATATTCTTATATTTACCTCTTTTTTCCACATTGCTGTATTGCACTATGGAGAGAATCTTAAAATGTTTGCCTCGTCTAAGTAAAACTATGAAAGTTTATATTATGACTGGAATATAAAATTAACGACGTACTGCTGTTCATTTGAGCTACATACATGTATATTGATATGGTATCGAAGTGAGACAATGAATGGATACCTTTACCTATGAACTTAGAACAAATTAAGTCAACATGCATGAATTCTTTGTACAATTGCAGAAAAAATAGCACCGTATGATACCTTTTTTTGTTAATCAATGAAATCAGTACATATTTTGGAAACCCCCTACAATTTTTCAGGGATTTGTAAATATTTTTTCTATTTCAAATTTACAAAATACTGTGAGCACTTATACATTTTTGCAAGACGAGATGAATTTAAAGTCACATTCCAGCATGTTTTTTCTACATATTTGTTATTAAAAGGCTTGATATACATTGCAAACACTCATATCGAGGTACTTTATGCATAGTTATGCATCCTTAATTTGTTTTTTGCTTTTACCTACATATATAATGGCTGCTATCAAATTTCTGTAGTCCTCACATGTATCGCCACCTAGCGACAAAAGTAGCACCGTGACATGCCAATTTTTTGCTTGCATTTTGTTTCAAATGCCAATATCTTTGTTCACACCAAAAACCAGAGATTTCTAAATTCTTTTGACCAGTGTACCGAATGTCTTTAAACAAGTTAAATTGATAAAAAGGGCCTGAATTACATTAAAAACATCTTTAACAATTTTCTGCTGCACCAATTTATGATACAGTGGCGAAATGTACGGGCATAAAAATTACATTTCTATTTCAAACGAACTTGTTGTTCCTGATTCTCACATTCTGACAAAAGATGCACACATTCCTTCAGAACTATACCGCAATACAACACCAGCCAATTTCCATGTGGTCTGAATAACAGATCATCAAAGAAATAGTTTATTCTTGGTCACGTTATATAAGCTGAACAATATAGCAGGGGCCAATGCCAGAGACATTGCATGATCTTGGCAATAAATAGTGCCTTGGACAAAAGCTACACCTTAACTTGCCTTACAGAAAAGTTCATCTCAACCATATGGCAGGCATGTAACAGCCAATCCTGCCTCTTCCACAGGATATCATTGTCAATACAGCCCACTCAGGGGTGTATGTGATTGTACAGAGGGAGAGAGACAGATCCAAACGTAAAGTGACTTTTGACATGCAATGGACCTAGCTTTTGAAAGCATCAAGCTATATCTTGCATTTAATTATTGACATGGGTATTTGAACACAGTAACAATATGTATAACTGCACAAGGTATTTCTAACTTTAAACCTGAAACATTTTGTGACATTTTCTCTCAAGTACAGGATTTAAAACGTGTAGTTGCATACAGAGTGTAATATTTGCTATGCTGTCTTTAGTACTGACTCTTTTTTTTCTCTCTGCTTGGAACATGTACTATTAATGAAGCATTCAAAGTTGAAAATTTTGGTGGGAAATTTGAAAAGTGATAAAGGTACCATAGTCTCAGTTACTTGTTTCTTTTGTTGAAGCAAGTGGAATTGTCTTAAGTCCTTTTAAATTTTGGCCAACTGAATGATCATGCTGACATCTTTGAGTGACACTGACACCCTAATATGTACACAGTAATACATCCATCCATCAAAGTATGAGTTCTTTTGCAAAGTCCCTGCATCAATTAATCAAAATTAGCCCAATTTATAACTACCGATTTAATAGAAAAACCAGAAAAACAACAAAACAGGATCATCACTATGTCCACCCCTCAGAGTTGCCCACAAATGCTGATTCAATTATTGCATGCTTGAAGTCCACACTTGTGCTACTTCTGAAGCTTTTAATTGCCCTCATTAGGTTGATTATCAGGAATTTCAAGCATGGGTGATCAGGGCCATGTTGGCCAAACCTCCACACCACAAGTCAGGTGCTCTGTGAAGGTCCCGCATGACAAAGCTCATGCTGAGTTCACTGTATAAAATGTTTGATGTATAAACATAGAATATTCTTATCAGTTTATGTCATTTTGATCCTTTTTACATCTTAATATTTTAAGCATAACTTGGTCTGGTTGTATTTTGGAAGAAGGGGGCTCTTTAATGAGGCATAAACAGAACCTTGTGCTTCATTGGTTTCTGACTTTTTTTTTACCACATCTGTTATTTCATAACCTTAACTCCATGAAAGAAGGTGGTTTTATCTCAAGCTGAGGATGTTTATGTATCCATACAAGTTTGATTACAGATTAAAAATGTAACTGGAGAACACCTTTATGAGTTACCCACCATGACCACATAAACTGTGATATTTTCCTTGGTATCTGACTGATGTGATGATATGACTGTGACAGTTAGTTCTAAACAGGCTGGAGGAAAATGGCAGGCAATAAACATTGTTTTCTTTCAATTTTTATATAAAAATTTGTGTTTATCTTCGAACCAGCTTTGTGCACGTACCCATGAACCCAAATGAATGCAGAAGCAAGCTCTAGTCAGGTGAAATTGTCCGAAATGCTCTTGATATATAAATAGCTTATCATGTTTAAAAAAACAGAAAAACTGTTGTATAATGCATGCAGTGATTCATGTGCTGTGTTCCTGTATCCCTGATTACCTGAATGTTCCCTGTCCCAAATAACTCAAAGCCAACCTTGATCCATTTATGCTCGTTCTTCCCTGAAGATCAGACATTCACATTGTATGCCATTATGTTGTTAGTCATGTTTACACAGACCTTTATAACAGCCACCTCACAACATCTTCAATGCCAAGGAGGAATCCTGAGGGATTCCTGACAAATCTCACTCACACAGCACTCCAAGAGAACAGCTCAATATGTTTACACAAAATAAAACTGAGTCTATACACATTACTGTTAAAACCCCTTCCAAGAGACTTTGACATTGATCACACAGGCCAGATGCATTTGCTTTCATGGCCAGAAAATGTAAATGTGTTATGAACTGAAGTTAACTCCTATTAATTACAAACCAGACATAGGCATGTGGCTACAGATATTGCACATGGAAGTGAAAATTTACAGTGAACTGCCAATGAGGTCTAGGGATAATTGGGCCTTAGTTGAGCCATGGGAGGTGTCAGACAGACAAGATATTTGAGATCTTATCTCACTGAACAGAGGCAACCATGACATAATCTGATCAGTCCCCACATAAAAACCACAACATAAACTCCCTAAATGTGTCTGGGAGAGTAACACGATGACCAATCATTGTTACAGTGAAGTACAACATATCCATGTTCATACGGCTCATGAATTTAATCTCGTATGCATATCTTGATATGAAAGGAATATTTTATTCACTTTTGATTTCTTGTCAACTTTGTTTATATATGATGACCCACATGCACAGCAGGTTGAATTTATAAGGGGGATCAATGGTATCAAAGTGAAAGAAATGCATGGTAAAGAAAGATCAACCCTTAATTTTCAATTTAAAATTAAAAAACACGAAACAAACAAGTTACAAAATCTTACACATATGTCACTAAGCACTTGTCAGTGTATTTATGTTTGTTTTTAATCAATACCCAAAATATCTTCTCTCTCTCTCTCTCTCTCTCTCTCTCTCTCTCTCTCTCTCTCTCTCCCCACCCCCACACTCTAAAGACCACCTCTCATGAGTGACCACAATTTTTAAGACAACCCTTTCATGATACACGAGTTTATTTCTCTAAGATTTACCCATATTTTATGACAAGCTGTATTATGAGTCCTCTCTCCTGTAGGGGTGATTGTTAATGGCAGGTACAACTGCACATCCCTGTGCCTTTTCTACCACCTGAATAGTTCAGGAGAAAGTGTAAAGCATCAATACCAAAAGTACATAACACACGCTTAAGTGTGAAGTAAGAATAATATGAGTAGGGTATCAGTCTTACACCTACTATTGACAAGGTAATGGTAATCAACAGACAAGGTGATGAAGCAAATTGCTGTGCTGACAAGTATGGACGTGCTAAATTAAAGACAAACAAATCTGTGGCTTCATAAACCAGAGAGTGCAGTAAATCCCTGAGGCTGATTGATGAATGGGGTCAGAGTTACACTCTTGATCATGTGTTTCTCCAATGATTTGTGCAAGAAAAAAAGTCCTGCCTGCAATGTCAATGTACAGATTTTCTGCAAGATATCTCAGTGTCTTTTGGAAGAGCATGTGTGTGGGGGGGGGGGGGGGTAGGAAGGTTAGTAGGAGAGAAATAGCCTCGTGATGTCCTTGCTATGTGAAATGGATGCTGCTTAAATGTTACTGTTAACAATAAACCTGCCAGGAATGTAAATCAGCTTACAAATTCTGGTACTGGTTTAAAATTCGCCAATTATGAGTCCACTTGTCCAACCCATCAATTTACATCAATGCGTTTCAAACCTGCAGGATGAGCAACAAATTTGAATGTGAATGTGAGTCCAAATCAAGAATTCCACTAAATCTTAAGCTTTCATGTATGGTCACACTGATCACTTCAAACAGAAAAAAGTTAAAATAGGTAGGACAGGCTGAACACAGTGGAGTACAGATTACAGACAAGGTAAGTAGATGTACAAACATAAAATGGAAAAAAGCAAACAATTGTGAATAAAGATACCAGCACTGAAAAACCTATGGGAACATCACACATGGTGGTGTTTTATCTGTATCTTTAGCTGTAATCCCGGTTTTCTTTTGCTGTAAGTAGCTTACTCAACCATACTTGACTATCTGTGTGCCTTACACACTTCAACATGTAGCCTGGAAGATGAAAAATGTTGAGAGAAACCTTGTGACAAATCAAATTGTACCTCACAGGTGATATCTCTGTTACCGCAGTCATTCAGTCAAGAACAACTTTCATGGCAGGGAACCCCCATGGGCAGTTAAACACAAATTAGCAAACTTGACTTTCTCCAGCACATTAATTACTGCCAATTACTTAAAATACTAGCTGCTATCTGATTGGTTCCAGACTGGAACCTTGGGCCAATAGGATAGCACCTTTTATATGTGTGTATCAATTCCACTTGTCAAAGCATCAGGTTGATGAACTGGTTATGGTCATGCAAACCAACTGCTACTGAATACTGATAAAGTGAAAAGTACTTTTCTTCAAAACTCAAATTTCTCAATTTTGGCACATAAATTTGTGTTGGATTACATGAGTACTTTTCCTGGGAAACAAAAATCATGGTCAAGGTGAAGACGCCTAAAAGAATAAAGAGACAGGGAAGGTAAGTGAATAGTTTTAAGATTTTTTATTGTGCATTCGATCTGCAAACTCCATGTTCTTTTGTTCATCGCTTTGGCTACAGTCACAAAGACACAGCACAATCAGAAGCTTTTTAGGCACTGCAAAACTAGCGATGAAGTACCGAGATATAAAAATCTTGCGGGCCCATACAAACACCCAAGTATACATGATTCTTCCAACTATGAAAAAAGTAGTTGTCTTTTCAACTTTATTTTATAGTGTTTACACAGACATTAAACATATGGTTTGATCAAAGGGTTTTAAGGTCTATTCTGGGGATCACCAGGTGATTTACCATTGGTACAGAGGGTACACAAGTGTTTTATTATGTATGCCAATTATGTATGCCAATTAAAATAGCAACAAATGTCTACATTCTCAATCTTATCATCCCATATTAATTATCATATACACCCTTTGATCTCTATGATGTGGTAATTATAGGTCATGCCAGGGTACTTGGAGCCAGTAATGTCCTTATTTGGGACACCGAACATCACTTTTTTCCCCGAGTGCAACTTCAAGTAACTGGCAGTCAATACTGAGTCTGGAATCAATTTGTTTAAATTGATGTTATTTAGAAGAGAAACTGTTTGTAGTTGCCAATGAAGTTACATCTATTCATCACTAAACTTTTCAATTTCCTGGTTCAAAGGACTGTCATCTAAGTTGTTATGGTTGATGAACATGTTAAGATCCACGTTGATTTTCCCAGGAAATTGCTGATAAGTTCATCTGGATGTAATACAAACTCCAACAAAGACGTGTTTAAAGAAGTCCACATGTTGACAGTTAATTATTTGACGTGTTTTGATGGTCACTTTTGAAGGTGGACAGGTTAAATTGGATAGCCCTTGGCCCTTTTTTTTAGTCCATTTAAAACGGTCAGACTCTGAAAGGTTTAAAAGGTTTACAAACCATTACACTACCAACTTTTGGACAGGTCTGAGCCTTTTGCCCCAGGCACTTTATAAAGGGTAAAGAGGCCCAATGGCGTGTGAACTACTTGTACAACTGACCACAACACTCACGCTTACCACGCACTTCAATGAGCCCAACATGTGTACATGTAAACAGTTTCTGTGTTCTTTGTTCTGAGTATCCTGGGATGATGCTTTCTGGGAACATGATAATACTGACAGTAAGTACTCAACATGTGAAAGACCTTGACTTTTCTTCTCCATATTGTCACTCCTGTGTTATCCATGAACTGATTGTATGATATGACATTAGAGAAAGAATTTTTCTCTTATTTCTTCAAAGAAGCATCTGTGCATAGTCTACTCTAGGAGTCTTTTTAACTCTTTCAGTGCCAATAATGTCTACAGTCGATCTACTTAAGTCAGACAAGTCTGAATTATCATTACGATCCCAGATTTGTATTCCTCATGAAAGACCTTTCATTCTAGTACCAGTATGCCTGTAGTTCCAGAGAGAATACCGCAGGTCAACAGTTTTTCTTGGTGTGCATTGGGTGCATTTTTCTCGGTGTGCATTGGGCACACTGCACCCAAAGTGAGCCGGAAAAACCTGTTGAATCAGTCCAAAATTTGGCACTGAAAGGGTTAAACATGCAAGGTCCTGCTCATCTCAAACCTGGTTATACATTGGTTACTG
The DNA here is from genome assembly GCA_964020975.1 of Hermodice carunculata. NCBI lineage: Eukaryota > Metazoa > Annelida > Polychaeta > Eunicida > Amphinomidae > Hermodice > Hermodice carunculata. The sequence continues at coordinate 14,002,152 of OZ026619.1, read as the reverse complement.
ATGGTCAGTAAAGACACAGTGTGTTGTGTTATACATGTACTGGGAACTGGTAAATGTCACATTTTTATTTCTACCAAAGGGGAAAATATTACTTTACTCTCCAGGAAATGTTAATGACCACCATGAGGAATGGGAATTCAATTAAAAAAAACAAAAATCAAGGAGGCTCAGTGACCAGCCAATCATCAGCTGACTTTTGACATTCACCCAATAAAAAAGTTTCTGGTTTAGGAGATGAGGGTTTTGGAAAAGAAGTTGAAAATGTGAATTGCAATCTCCAATGACTCGCAATGTCATCAACAGGAATGTATGCATTCACTGGCAAAGTACCCGCCTTGAAAACATGACTTGTTAAAAATCAGAGATCGGCAGCCAAGTTTCAAGTGAATCTGGTTGCCAGTTTTGGGGAAGAAGTCAAAAAATGTAAATGACCAATACAATCCCTACTGACTTACAGCGTAGTTTCGTGTAATCCATAGGAATGTGCACATCAACTGATAAGTACCCACATTGAAAATTAGTTACAGGTCAGGGCTCTGCAGCATCACCACCCAATGAACAGCTCTGTTTGACCCTTCAACAAGATACATTTCTATCAAATTTCAGCACAATCTGAGAAACGGTTTTGGAGAAGATGTTTAAAATAGCCTGAACACAAACAAATTTGTAAAACAAAATAGAAAAATTTGCAGCACCACCACTAGAAAAAATTAAGGTCTAGAGGTCACCAGAAATGTCAGGTCTAAAGGTCACCAGAAGTGTCCTTCTGCAATTTTGAAGCAACTAGCTTGGTGGTTTCAAAGATTTTTTTAAAAGATTCTGTCCAAAAATGAAGAAAAAATAAATTCATTAAAAAGTCCCCAAATCACTGAAGCATGATCATTTGAACAAAATTAGTAGAGACCCACCCAAGATGCATCTGCACCATGTTTGAAGTTAAACTGGATGACAGTTTTGGAGAAGTCAAAAATGTGAATTTCCATTTCAATCACCACTGACTTACAAAGAGAGCAGTAGGAATGCATGCATTCACTGACAGCTACCCAAACTGCAAAATTTGTTAAAAATCAGGGATACAGAGTGTCACCACCAAGAGAAAAACTTTTTTTACCCCTCCCACAAGATACATTTCCAATCAGTCTTTAGAACAATATGAGTTATGGTTTTGGAGGAGGCAAAAATAGTGATTCACACAAAAATCTGTTTAAAATTGCAGCACCACCTGTTGAACAATTATGAAATTTCAAAGCAATTGGCCATGTGGTTTTGGAGTAGATTTTTAGAGTTTTAAAAAAAAAAAAAAAACACAAAAAAACAAACCAAACTAGAAAAGATGATTTGCTGCATAGCAAATCAGTGTGTGTGTCTTCAAAGCATATTGGTATGGCAATGTACAACTATTCCATAACACAGGAGTAGAAGTTGGAATGGCATCTCTATCTATTACAGCTTTGAAGTTATTTAAGATTTAAAATTTCTAATGGTGCTATTTGGCATAATTCAAATTGTTACAACTTTTGTTTTAGATTCATTACATGCGCAATGGTCAGGAACCCCCGATTAGAAGTTAAACTGACATGAACATGAACCAAATCGGATGAAAATTTACCAAGTTATGGCAAAATGAAACTTTCAAAGCGCCAAATGACCTTGACCTTTGCCCTTTCGAGGTCATGTGTTCTTATAAAAATGTGCAGTGTTGCAATACCTACAATTTGAGTCTAACATGATTAGAATTGGATGGAAAATAGCCAAGTTGTGTCTGAATGAAATTTTCAAATGTTCAAATGACCTTGACCTTTGACCATTAGAGGTCACACATCAATTTTAAAATATGCAGGGTTACAATAGCTACAATATGAGCCCAACATGATCAAAATTAGATAAAAATTGACCAAGTTATGGCTAGAAGAAGGCCACCAAGGAAAGTGGCCTTTGACCTTGAAATGACCTTTGACCTTGAGATGACCTCTACCTGAAGTGAACCTTGACCTCAAAAATGACATTTTGGCTTAAAATTGACCTTTGACCTGGACATGACCTTTGACCTTGACATGACCTTGACATTTGAGATGACCTTTACCTTGCTATGATTGAACTCCTATACACTCGGGACCACATCGACTATAGTATACAAGATATTGAAGATTTAAAACTTTAATTAGCCCTCATTTGCATAATTTTCAAAAGCATGACCTCTCATTATAAAAAGGCCAGACTTTATCCATAGAAGTATAATTGTACAAAGTTTGGAGTTTCTACATGTAATACTTTTCAGATGAAATGTCGGACAAATTTGCCGGTAAAGAAAGAAAGAAAGAAAGAAAGAAAGAAAGAAAGAAAGAAAGAAAGAAAGAAAGAAAGAAAGAAGAAAGAAAGAAATAAAGAATTCCTAGAAAAACAGAAAAGTGTGCGTTGACACACACACTTTAAAAATTCATAACAAAACTTAAAAATCACTGGAACGTGACCATTTGAACAAACTTGGCAGAGACCCACCCAGGGTATATCCCCCAAAGCTTAAAGTGAAACTGGCTGATGGTTTTAGAGAAGAATTGAAAATGGGAATTATAGATGACTGACAGACTGACAGACAAACGACAGGTGTCTAACCACCACATAATCTCAGCTCACTGGCAAGTCAGCTGAGGCAAAAATGGATTCTCGAGAAAGGCCAACAACTTTATTTCCTGAGAGGCGGGAAATGAACCCCTGTATATCCCTATTGACATGCAGTTTTGGCAAACACCTGTTATTCATTACTAATCACAACACAAAAAAACATACACTCAAAAACAGCACTTTACTCTATGGGACTCTTCCATCAACAAAAGTTTCAAAAAACGCCCAACAAGTACCCAAGAGCTGTGACAAATTTCTGCATTTGTAAACTTGTTTGAACTTGCAAGTCATGAAAGAAACTTGAACTGCATCCAAAAGTGCCACCTAGTGACTTTCTGGTGACTCACACAGCAGGTGGTTTATGACAAGCCGTTGTTTGCACAAGCTGTTTCATAAATGGCTAAAACCCACACTTATCAGTTTCTTACTTCTTTCTCATCAAGTTTTTATTGGAGTCTAGTAAAGACCCCTTGAAAGGAGTCACTGTTCTGCCTTGTTAACATTATACAAAGGTTATGTGAGGGGTGCCAGTTCTGAAGACTGATCCAGTATATCATTATGACGGTTAACTTATCTAAATGACTGTCTTAGGTCGGTCCCTGTGAGACTATCTAGAATACCAGATGTTAGCAAAGATACTCAAAGCAGAGGTCCCTTCCTCAGTTGTATCCATCAAATACAAATACAAAAATATATATCCATGTACAGTGAAACCTCGTTAAAATGACACCATCTGTTCCTGAAGAAATGTGTCGGATAACTGAATATGTCGGATATCTGAGTGGCCCTATATTGAGGTTTCACTGTATACAAAAAAATTTAAAATGCATAAAAAATAATATATATATATATATATATATCTGTACACATATAATAAATGAATAGAGTAAAATAATAAAGTTTAATTTTTTGTTAAAAACTCATCAAACACATACTCAATTCAAATAGAAATAAACGTGTGACATGTATAGTGGTTCCTGTCTTGAGACCACCTGCCTTGAAAGACCACCTTTCAAAACACTGTGCCAGGTAAACATCTTCATTACCTCCTTTCAAATAACAACTATCTTGAAAAATCAGAATTTGGTCATTCCCCTAGGGGTAGTCTTAAAAAGCAGCTTTTATTGTATATATATTAATAAAAAATGTTAGACATCAATTTCTGCAACAACATTTACCTGCACATACAATATAACTTGCAAACTTGTTTGCTACCAGGTCAAAATGCTCCACCAGTATCAACCTAAATCTATTTTGTAAGTCAGACAGGATGGCAACAAATTCTAACTCAGAACAACATGTACCAAAGCAGTCACAAATCAGAGTGGTACACCTGACCTAAGTGCTTTGTCACCTTGGGAATCTTGTCATTGAGTGTCCACCTGTTGTAGGTTTTAATTCTCAATATAAGTCAGCACCCCTATGTAAAGAACCCACCTGCCTCTACATGCTCAATGACTTTATTGGTCTTTACATCCTCCATCTTTTTTTGTTAGAGGCTCCATTTTATTACTCTATTATACACATGATGGGTCCATCTAATAGGGGTAAACATTGAAAAAAGCAAACCCTACTGAGGTTCAAATTATAAAATATACCTGTTTCCTGGTGAACTGGGTACACAAGTGTGGAAATAGGGCTTTCATCAAGGTAACTCTGAGGGTCCTAATACAATGTATCATATACCCCATGCGTGTTTTCTCCCTCACAAGCTACCAGAAAGGTCCGGTATCATAGATTTCATCTGTTTCGTTTTCTTTTTTTTATCAAGAATGATGTTTGCAAATACTCAATAGCAATGTCTCCAAAGCTTGCCAAAAAAAATTGCTGATTTGGTGCTCAACGAGCCATATCAGTAATTGTTTGTTTATACCCATACCGTAAAACTCTATTTTACCTCATCAGTGTTCTTGTTTACTGTGGCCTTGTTTGCAAGTTGTAATGGCTTGAACAATAGTGTTAGATTAGGTGCCTCTTGTGAGAGCAACTTTGTCTAATTTGGAACCTTGTTTTTTTATAATCACAATAAACTGAAATTTGTGCAAACATTTGTGACAGTTTGTGCACAGAAAGCAGCTATAAGTGGTGAGTCACCAATCATGTTTGATGTTATTCTTTTTCCTCACAGCAGGATTCAGTTATTTTGTTCATCCCTAAATAAACTTTTGTGAAATAATTCACTTGGGAGTTTATTAGGCATCTAGATAAATGATACAGTGTACATATGCGTTTATGCAAGAACTATTTTTTTACATTGTCTGCTAAAAACTGCATCAAAACTAGAAGCGAGTTTCCTATGCAAAAAACATTATGCATCCCCCGATCAGGCACCTCTCACCAGAGGCCACCCCTCTAAGAAGAGCACCATTCTTCTGCAGAAAGTATGACCTTGATCTTTGACTTGAAGGTCACCTCTTGGCAAAGTTAAGGGAAGTCTCATCTGGGTAAATGATGAAAAAGCTTGATGGACTTCAATCATGCCCATTTGAAGATGTGGCAGGGAAACCATTTTATTTTGCAAGGAATTGTGACCTTGACCTATGACATATAACCTGAGGGTCATCACAATCATATAAAAAAAAATCCAAAAAGGTATGGAGTCTCTCTACCAAACATTTCAAATGAATCTGGCTTATGGTTTTGAACAAGCCAAAATGTGAACTACAATTGCAGACCCCATTGACTTAATTAGCATTGCAATCTCCTTTGACTTACATAGTAATCAACAGGAATGTGTGCAGTTTGACCTTTCAAGGTCACTCAGGTTTAAAATAAAGCATACAAATTGAAAGCCCATAGGTACTTCCCTATTAATGTTTAACAGTAACCTTAGGCCTATGATGCACCATTAAATATATGAAAATTACTGAGTCAGCAGAAAAATGTAACAAGGACCTCAAGTTTACATATTTTTATATGGGAAAAATTTCCCAGATCCATAGATTATCTGTACCAAATTAGGAGGCAATAGGTCTAGAAGGGACAGAAACATAAGGAAAATAAGATACGCGGCGGCGGCGGCGGCGGCGGAGACAGCGACGGCAGTGGATAACGAGACTCAACACTATATGCATCCCCTCCTTCGGGGCATACATATATATATATATATATATATATGTAGCAATGTCACTTTATACATGCACATGTATTTCATAAATTCATTGCATGCATTATATCTATTTCATGCACATAAGAGAATGACACAAAAACAATGTTTTCATATCAATGGGTTTCCGTGTGATACCACATCACTCCGCAGATCACACAATATTTTGACAACTTTACGTACAGCGACACCTGTGCTGTAAGACTATCATCAGGGACGGCCAAACTGTGGTCTTCCAAGACAGGTGTTTATTCGTAGAAGGTATGAATAAGACCAAAACCCCACAAGGCAGGTTTTTGACAAGATCAAAAGTACTAAACAGTGCTTCTTAAAAGGTAGTAATTTACAAACAAAGGCAAGAAATTTGTCTTAACATCAAATTTAGACTTGAAAATATACCCATCTGCCTCTCTCACTCAAAATTACAGTTACAGCTTAATAGTTTGAATGTTGTCATGATTACTGTATATGTAAATTGTTACATATTTATAAAACATACGGGTAAAAGGCTCCGAAACATGTTGAGTAGTTACCCGCTGAAGACCCTTTAATTTATTTGGGCTGATACAGCCTATGTCAATATTTTACAGAGGAACGTGTGCAATATAGACAATAGTAATTCCATATGTATACAGGTTAGACAGGGACAGGTTAGCTTATGGAGAGTAAAGAGTTCGAACTGCGGAATAGGATATTGACCACTAGGAAGTGGTTCTGGGCAAAAAGACACAAATACAATACATACATATATTATTTTTTCATGTTTCTCTGCAACATTAAAATTGTAAATTTAATTGGAGCAAGTGTGAATGACTATTCATTGATATGCCCTCATTCCCGCCCCTTTGTACCAATGCTCAGTTTGCTTGCTTCATTTACTGTAAATTACTGATGTGTAAAACTACAGACAAGTCGGCCTTAAGTCTACTGTGTACAAATTTGGTTGCAGGATAAGCATATTATTATTCATGTTGTAGTCAGTTAGGAGGTCATAGGATATGAAAAATGTGTGACCTCAACATTCAATATTTAAGGATATAGTGTTAACTGGATAAAAATCCATGTCCACAGACTATCTAGAGAACTCAATTTCATTAAATTTTTTACAGAGTACCCAATTCCTCCTAGAAAGTAGTGACTTTTTCTTCTACCTGCACACACTTATTCTTATGGGGAACATCCTTGAGAATTCTGTATTTCACTTTTGTAATATCACAGATTTAAGGCCTTCCAAACTTGTCAACTTCTGAAAAACATGAACAGTATATACTCAGGAATATAAAGACATTCAGAGGTAAAAGGATGTAGTCACATTATGAATAGTTCTAAGTTTTGCCACCAGGTGTATCAAGTCCATCACACAACCCCACTACACAACACTCTGAATTGTCAGGTGTCAGTCTTTCAATAAAGCACATATTCCAATCCCCCCCCCCCACTACCACCATGTCCCCATTGCTTTGCAGCTGAAAAAGACCTCACCAAGCATGAGAAATGATGTGACCACATCATGATGTGACCACATCATTTCATTGGGTCCAGCAGATAATGATAGGCTAACATGGGCACCCCCATGGCATATCTCATGCCTAAGATGAAGAGAATGTCAAACCAAGTTTGGAGTCTGTGTTTTTAACCATTCACCTCATTGCACATCATTGATGGAAGACTCCACTTGCCCTGTCTCAAACTAATATGTCCCAACATACAACACAGATTTGTTCATTTTCTTTTCATTCAAAACGATTAATTATGAACGAAAGAGAATCAGTTGTCATGTTAATGAACTGACGTATGTATTTCAAGTAGGTGACGTATGCCACAGGATTATCATTTCTTTTGTTTCGTCTTTCCCACTGTATGACGTCGTCTTCTTTGTCGCTTCATTCTCTACTTGTTCACCTGAAAGAGACACTTGAATTTGGATCAATGTGATTTTCAACTTTTCTGCCAGCCCTCCCTTACTTTCTTTTATTTTTTTTGAAGTGAGGTGAAAAAAATCACAGAAAGTGACATGTGAGCATAGTTTTTTTCAGTAGAAATAAATAGACAGGTTTGTAATCCTGCTCTGTATCAGCTGAGAAGTCCTTTTGTGTAGGCTTATTAACCCTAGTGCTGCAGGGCTTGTGTTTACACGGTCCAACACACAGGTTAAAAAAAAAAAAACAATTCACCAGTACTAGGGTTTATGTATCTTCAAGCACTATGCATGAATATGAATCCAGGACATACCCCATTTTCTTTGTTCTCAATGTTTCTCTTCCTCCAAGACTAAAACAAGACCAAAAGTGCAATCAGTCATATAAATGAATGGCCACTGCGTAACTGTTTACTGTTTGTCTGTGAAAGTACAAGCATGTGAAAAATAAACCCCACAGTGGGTATAATCTTACCCACAAAATTACATCACAGCCAATACCCCTGCTGTTCCCATGACAACAGACTCCTAGACTGCCTTTCACCACTGCTCTGTCATCACTGCTGGGCTGTTATGACAGTTCTTCCATAAACTATAGACTGATAAGACAGCACTGTTCCCGGTCTTACATCATTGGTGTGTGGGTAGGCAGATCGTGCCATGGGGCTAGAAGTCACTCTGGCACCTTTATGTTGGCATGGATTATGACAGGCACTTGTAACTGTCACCTGGCTTGTAGGCCAAGAGCCAGGGTCTCCACTCAGTCAACTTCAGCTGTCAGTCAGAAACAGCATTAACTGAAGTTGTCATATAACATAATTTAACACTTTGCTATTTTCTGCCAAATGGAGACGTGCTGTCAGTATTTATGAACATATTGAGTTCCCACTAAGGCATCCTGGTGATCAGAAAATGTGTAACAAAGTTGTCACTTTGATGGATCAGCGATAAGAAAAGTGGAATTTTTTAAATGTTCATGTGAGAAATATATATATATATATATATATACTGCACTTGGGTGTGGAGTGGAGAATATATGGAATTCTGTCCTTTCAGCAGGTTTTCTGTTTGTTGTTATTGTTGCAGACAACTTGTTTTTTGTTGGGGTTTTTTTTGTTTTTTTTTTGTCTTGTTTTTTGTTTGCAAAATGTCTCTGTTTTCCTTTTAAAATTCAATGTTGGTAATAAATACTGTACTCAAATTTTACATTATTAAAAGACTTTCACAAATGAGTTGTAAATAGCTTTCCTTCATGTGATCTGGCATCAGTCATCAAAGCACACAAACAAACACCGTTGAATCCACCCATATAGGCTTTCTAGGAAATACAGGCATACCAGTACCAGAAAGAAACACTTTTCTCTACACACACATGCATGTATGTTTCTTTCCTGCAATCCTAAGAATAAATTTTATCTCATTTTTGGTAATTATTTTGGCTATTGATTGGATGAGAGCTATAGTATACAATGCATTTCATGGTCTTGACTTCCCATCGCTATATTCAGTGCCCCCAGCGGAACATAGCAGCTATAGTTAATTACTGCTGCTCCTTTAACGCAAAACACACTCCCCCTATCAGAACACAAAAAAATAGCAAATTTACTACCTGCTGGGGCACATCTTGGGAAACAGCTGGAAAATGCAGGTTTGCTTTCAGTCAAACCAAAAATGGGATAAAATCATCAGTCAATGGTTTGAGAGTGGACAAAACCATACAGCTCACACTCAGGAAGCTGTATTCTAGCTTCCTGAGTGTGAGCTTTATGGTGTAGTCCACGCCAAACCATTGACTACTCAATAACACTACAGGCACTAAAATGACAAAATTTTTCAAGAGGTTAAACGTTTCTTTAAAAAACAAAAAGGTATACTCATATATCAAATAAAAGCATCAGGGTCCCAAAGCAGTAATGCAAAAGGCAATCCAAGTCCTTCCTGTAAAGTCTGTTGCATGAATTTAACACTGTGAAAACATTTATTTTCACGGGTTTTAATTTTCACACTTTTTGCATTTTTGACCTTTCACTGAAACTTTAAATTCACTATTTTTGTTATAATTCCTATTAATGGCATGTAAAAAATCTTTTTCACAGGGTTCTTATTTTTGCGGTTTTGAAGCATCAGCAAAATAAGCGGATATAAAAACACAGCAAAATTAAATGAATTTACAGTACTTAAAACAGCACCAGTCCAGTTTTGCTCTTGTTGCCACTGGTTGAGACAATACACGATGAGAATGTTTTTGCATCTATTTAACAAATTTTACACATGAATTTTAATCTGGAATCATAATTTAAAAGATTCAGAAGAGCACAGCTTCAGTCGTGATTAGCCCAAAAAATTATGACACCTCATGCATTGTTTGCTTCAATGCCAATTTTATGAACTGAAGAACAATACTTATGAACACCTCATCACTTCAGTCCCATGCTATCACATCTGCTTCACTTTCAAGTACAGGACCAAACTGAGGCAATCAGATATGTTCTTCGGGCTTCAGCTAATGTTAGTTCCAGAAATATCCACCAGGTGTTGCAGCAGATGAACAAAGAAGATGTACAGTACAAATGTTATATATTGCATTCAGGGTGCTAAACACTGCAAATATTCATTGTGCAAGCTTGTAAACTATATAAAGCGATGTGCTGCACATGACCATCAAACTCATGTTTTTATTACAGGAAGATTCACACCTGAAATAGCAGAAGATCAGAATTAGCAGTGTCATTTAGTAGTTACAGTTGGATTCAGTGCTCATACTGGCTTGGCAGATTTTTGTAAGTTTGAGTCAGCAAGGCATGTCCAATGAAGTATGTTGACAAAAACATTACAAATACTGGGCAGTACATGTGCTTCCATTATTGTAGTAATGTTCATGCATCTCAATCATAACCCACAGCATCTTTTAGCTTCATTGGTATTACACTAATGTAATAGCATGGAACTGGGGATCTTCAACACTGCTCAGTTAACTTTTCCATACTATGGTCACAGGCCTTGGTCAGTGGTTCTGGCACTGCCTGGCAAGTCATGTTGCAGCTGCCCTTGTGGCAGCTGCAGCATGACTTGCCAGGCAGTGCCAGAACCACTGACTTAAGACTATAGGCATGTTGGTACTTGAACGAAAGCTCTTTTCATGAAGAACTTAAATATGCAATTGTTGTCTTAAATCTGGGTAAAAATATAGAAAAATCAGGGACTGGTATAGAATGAGCTAAGTGAAAACAGTTTATTTAGGTCTTAGTCTTATTGTTCACATTTTTTTTTATTTCAAAACTGGATGGCCAACTTACTTGGCTGTCTCAAATGAGTACTGTTTGGAAGACAGATGTCAAAAAAGCAGTGGCATAAAATATCTTGATGGCTTGTGTAAACGTATCACATTTGCTCTGAAGTTTATAGAAGAAAAACTTAAAAATTTCATTCTTAGCTGTCACCATAACATGTTCAAAAATGTACAGAGATAGGATTTTTCTTATCAAAGCATATAACACAGTTCACTGCAGAGATATAACTTCATCATCTGATTCAGTAAACATGCTGCTCATGCAGAAAAAACTTGGGGCAGGTTGCCATGCTCAGTCCTCACAGTTGGGGACCACCCTGCTGGGATGGCTCAGCAGGGGCTCACACTTTGTCCCTGGTAAATGCATACAAAGTAATTTTCCTTGTGATACTATAAGAGATATCTAAAACTTGCATTAACCTGGCTTGCTGTTGATTTCTTTTCTCAATTTAAAATATTCAAAATAACAGTATTTTCATGGTAATGCATCTGCATGCTCTCTCTTTCTTTCATTTCAACACAACTTGGCCCCTGGCCCAGTGCAACTTTAAAAATAAATGTCCCTTGTCATTCTGAGCCAACATGATCCCCTTGCACCAAAACCAGACAACACATACTGAGCTCTAGCGTGGTGCCAGGATATATAGATCTAGGACCTTAATTTCAACCTAATTTAGTTAGCTTCAGTCAAAAATTTGTCACATCATTTTAGTCCAAAATCTATGGTGTTCAAATATACATGTACGTGTATATACTGGGGCCCACTACAAATCACAAGGAGAGGACCAAAAGAGTGACAGCTTCCTTAATGTTAAACCCCTTTGTGGTCAGAACCAGACTTGGCAAGGGTTGGGCTCTAGAAACCCAGCTTACGTCAAGGAAAGCTGTTGCCTACAGAGCCTCCAAGCTAGGCTAAGTTTAAAGTGGGAGATCTTGCTCCTGCAGATACTGAAAAGTGGGAGGGCAAGCACCAAAGGCACAAAGTATAGCTAAGGGGCTTTGGGGGCATGCTCCCCCAGGAAATATTTGAAATTTGTACCTTCATTTCCTGCATTTTGAACCATTTCAGGCACCATCAGAGATATTTTCAGTCAATGAAAATAATCATTCAACTGCCCTAACAGCTAACAAAAGTAAGTCATACATATATGTATTTATGGTCATCACCTTTATTATAGGAGCAAATTATCTGCCAGAGTACAAATTACAATGATTGTTGTAAAATCTGTCAGTAGAAAGGCATAGCAAAAACACTGCTGTACAGTACATACAGTGGTTCCCCTCATATAATGTCCCTCTCAAGAGAGGCCCGCCCTCTACAAAGGCCACCTCTCCATGCAGTAAGTGTATCATTTCCATTGTAATTTACCCCTCAAGAGAGGCCACCCCTTTTATAAGGCCACTTTTCTAGTGCATTTGGGGTGGCCTTATAAGTGGGGGACCACTATATATCACAAAATGAGGATAAAGATGTGTACATTCCGCACGTTTATAGTACAACAACATGGTAAAACCGTACAACTTTACAGCCACTGATGGAATAATGCTACTTTTTCTTCTAATTTTACAAAAGAAAAAGCGAGAGACATTTGATACAAAGCAGGAGAATGGGAGACTTTGTAAAAAAAGTGAGAAAAAGCAGGAGATCTCCCGCCGAGACGGGAGACTTGGAAGCTGTGTGCTTAGGAATATGCTACATGTATCTTCACAGGTCTCATCTATAATTCCTATTAACAATATACATATCAACAAGATGTTCAGGTGAAAACATACAAAAAGATGGCATTTGACACAGGGGTTCTCTGGCCATTTTGAACCCTAAAGGGTTAATATCCACACTGCTGGTAGCCAAGTTCAGGCAGAATGGCTAATGTGGTAGAGGTGGGTGGCCAGGGTTGTGCAGCTTGCACCTGCAGGCAGACATCCAGGTGACATGATCCAGCCTGCTGTCACCTCCCTATCATCTAACACATTTAACCTTTATCAGCACCACCAGCTCTTCATACTCAAGTGGTATCCCCACAACCCAGAAGTAGTCCCTGATACTTAAGCCTTCTGGACAAGCTAATATAGATACTACAGCCTCAGACCCCATCCACCCATCAAGTGCATAGTTAAAATGGTACAAGCATGTGGAGGACTCATATTTTTATTTTAAGTGACAGAATCTATGTTAATACATGAACTGAGCCATGGCACATTCCAAATTTGACCAGTAAATACAACTAAGATGTACACGACATATTATGTAAGTTAACACATCAATAACTAGTAAACAATCAAATACAGTAAATAAGACTGTAACAAAAGAATTATTAGAAACAAACATACAAACTATTGAATGAATGATGGATTAACATTTATTTGTATGAATACAATTTTATCTATCAATGCTTCAATACCAGTATCAAAAATCCCAGAATAATATCAGATTAAGGACCTCCTAATGAGCTATTTTTAAAAATGTGTATGTATGCATGCATAAAATTTTCAATAGATTTTAAGGAGGCATTAAAATATATGATGAGCACAAATGCCCTGGCAAGTGGCAGATGATGATGATGATGATGATGATGATGATGATGATGATGATGATGATGATGATGATGATGATGATGATGATGATGATGATGATGATTATTTAGCAATACTTGCAATATTCACTCAGGTACTTTGAGAAAAATCTTGTTGAAAAAATTCAGGTAAAACTAAGGTAACATCATTAGCATTGTGGGACTAAATTCAAAGACTCAATAATGCCCATTAGTCACTAACAACATAAGAATGATTGCCCATATTTTGGCCTGTGTGGTATACCCAGTATAAGGCAGGTGCATGGGGCATTATTGCCACCAATCTGTACCAAACTTATAATTAATAGGTGTAGTCTGCCCATGATAATAGTGAAATCTGATAGCTGAGCTGATGTTGGAAGCCTGGAGTAAGTATGGATTCTATCTTTGCTCAAGGAATATTTCCAAACGGCAGGCATGCATGGTGACAGACTTGGTCTTTATTAAAACAAAGAATTTAAAAAAAAAATGAAAAAAAAAAAAAAAATATATATATATATATATTTATATATATATATATATATATATATATATACATATATATATATATATATATATATATATATATATATATATATATATATATATATATATATATATATATATATATATATATGTATATAGAACACTAATAAGCCCCAGTAACATAGGTCATAAACCATAGTACTTACGATAATGGCTTACACCAAAACCCCATAAGAAGCTTATGGGGTTTTGCTTACACCATTTTAAACACATGCAGTGAAGTTGGATCAGCACAAAAACTCAATGGCATTATTTTCTTCTGAAAAGGTATTATACCATGACACATTTCAGGATCACCCCAATCACAAAAAGTCCTTTCCCATCATCAGTTAATCCACACCCCACACCCCTTTACCCCACCCCTACCAATACACCTTAAGTGGCCAATGACAAATTGTAATCACTTATCGTTAATACATTCATTAAATGAGAAGATTTTCAAACAACTATTCATGATTAGGGGTCCAACCTGTTGTCAATTTAAGGGCAAATGTTCCCTTTCCAATTTGTATGGACTCACATCCCCCTGTATGCGTAGAATTTCAGGAATTTGCTGTACTCTTTGGTCGGGTGATGGGGTCCAGGCTTTGCAACGTGCCATTTTGGAGTGGCTGTGGTCAAAAGATCAAAGTCTTCAATCTCCAAATTCCTTCAACATTTTTGAAGTGTTGTGCATGACCTTATTTTATACCCATACAGGGTCAGGTTATAAGGTGTAATTTTCTGATAGTGGTCTCATCAGCATTAGAGAAGCCCTGCCCTTCCTCAACTTGTTTTGTTTTACAATGGAGATAAAAATTGAATATGAAGATGGAATATGGCTGTGTCACTGGCAAAGAGTTTGTAGTTTTGAGGGTAGATGGCTGGGAGGGCAGACCTTGGTTCTAGTTGTACATACTGTAAATTGCTTTATTTTGGGGTGTATAATTTTCCCGGTTTTTGTAATATGGATGGGTCACTGGTGCAGAGCTCATTGGTCAAACAGACAGTTGGCCAGGAGAGAAGGCCTTAATTCCAGTTGTTAACAGTTAATTGATAACTGGCTGATGGTGCTGTGCAGTCATTGAGAAAACAAAGGTAGGGGAATCTACTGTGCCACAATGAATCAGATCCCCTGCCTGCTGGAAGGTAACCCTGAGCAGCTTCACAATGAGGGGATAGCCCAGAGTTAGCACTATTATGGCAAGGTGATAATTTTTCCCTCATCAGATGGTACTGCATACATGTACTGTAAATTGCTTTAATTTTGCTGTAATCTAATTTCTAATTTTCGCTTATTTTACTAATGGCACAAAAACGGGAAAATAAAAACACTGTGAAACAGTAGTTTAACATTATTTGAATGGGAATTATGTCCAAAACCGTGAAATGTCAAAAATACAAAAACACTTCGTTTTTTTCCCCCTAGCAATTCTTACCATTTTAATCCCACACATTTAAGAAGATTCTAGGAACTGCATTTAATAATGCTACTATTGTTGGATATGGCATGTTCTGCTGAAGATAGAAAGTTGCCCAATGGGAAATCAGCTAAGGAAATAAAGTTGCCCGACATGAATGAAAGTTGCCCATGGCACCTAGACACCTGCTAATTTCGAACCCTGATTAGGTTCCCTCATATATGCTTGTAGACGTCAATACAGCCAGCTCGAGTCTGTCAACAAGGTACTTGTGGCAAAACCAACCCTCATAAATACCAAAATATTTTCTAATATATATATATATATATATATATATATATATATATATATATATATATATATGATAAATTTTACTGTTGGTCAAGCATATGCATGTCTTATGTGTACAAAGCATAACCATCTGCACACCACTGAATGTAACACCTAAAACTAATATTCATATATACATACAATATACTGTATTTTATCTTTCACCTGCTGCCCAATATTAATACGGATCATACCCAGGCCCTAAAAATCTTTACATATAACAATCCTTTAACTGTTTCCCACTCAAATGACTCAGAAGAAGCACTATGATGTAAGTTGTTGTCCGCTTTAACTCATTCCATACTATGGTCACAGGCCTTGGTCATTGGTTCTGGCACTGACTTAAGACTATAGATAGGCATGTTGACTACTTGAATGAAAACTCTTTCCATGAAGAATTTAATCATGCAATTGTCGTCTTAAATCTAGTTAAATATAGGGAAAAATCAGGACTGGTATGGAATGAGTTAATGTTTACATCTTAATTTAATGTACAGTGGTACCTCTCTTGAGAGACCCCTCTAATGAGAGACCGCATACCTTTTTAAGACCGCTCTCTCAGAACACTGTGCTATCTTTTCCATGTTGTTTTACCTCTAATGAAAGACCACCTCTTTTGAGAGACCACATTTTGACCTGCCGTAGGGGTGGTCTCTCATAAGAGGTACCACTGTACATGTAAATAGAAAATGTTTCTGCTGAGAATTGTAGCTTAAACACATCATGAGAGCATTCGGGGGGGGGGAGGGAGGAGGGTACTTCCCTAAATAGTTGGTGGGGGTGTGTGGCTCAACCTTTCAGAAACCCACCTTTTGTTAGCACACTTTTTCACAAATAGAATACCGTTATTATGGATTTTATTGACTGAAATAGCAGAAAATATGGTTCCAAAATGGCAAGAAAATTGCTCCAGGAAGAGAATTTTGACCTTAGTTAGGGAAATTTTCCCCAAATTTTGGGACATAAAACTAAAGAGAAAAACTACCCTTTTACAGGGAATTTTGGGCAAAATACTGGACCTTTGTTAGGGAAATTTTGCTGAAAAGAGGAGCCTTCAGAGAGGCAGATACCCCGTATCGACACTAATAGGAGTACCCCCCCCCGGAGCATTCCCCAGGTCAACAGCTTTCCCTGGCCCAGGCTAGGTGCAGTACACCCAACCTGAGCTACGGAAAGCTGTTGACTCAGTATTATTCTTACCAGAAACAGTTTAATTATAAGGTGCATGCCAGGAAGGATCATATTCTAGTGTCACCAGATATCACTCCTGTGACTCGGCAGTGAAATAACACCAGGTATCCTGGCAGCTTTTTCCTTCCAAAAAGTCCTTCCAAAAGAGAAAGAAAATAAAATCCTTCCATGGTTTCCTCGTCTATCCAGCCTCTCATTCTTCTGATCTCCCCACCCTCTCAGTTATGTGATCTTTTATCACAAAGTAATCTCTTATTTCTCATCAACATGTACTAATAAAAGCATTTCTATGAACATGACAATCAGTTAGAGTACATGTCTGTAAGGACACTTGCTTACTTTCCATGAGCACTAATCATTGCAAACAAATTTGTGTTGCTTGAGGAATTAATGGGCCCAAAGTGTGTGCTACAAATCTGAGCAAAATATCACAATGTAGAGTAAAATCAACTTGAGGGTGTATATACAAGGGGTAGACTTGGATTAGTGAAGCCACAGGTCTGGCATTTTGCCACATCATGTATCTACTTTCATCAACACTTGCCTTGCCTTTCTATTGATATACTTTAATTTATTTGGGCTAATACAGCCTATGTCAAAATTCTACAGAAAAACGTGTGCAATATGGACAATAGTACTTCTATATGTATATAGATTAGACAGTGACAGGTTAGCTTATGGAGAGTAAAGAGTTCGGACTGCGGAGTAGGGTGGTGACTGCTGGGAAGTGCTTCTGGACAAACAGACACAAACACAATACATGTACTAGTATACAAGGGGTGTATGTCCATGCATGCACCAAATGACATACCCCCTTTCCTTCTTTACCCTGAAAGTATAATTCAATAAAGGTACAGTAGTCCATGTCTTGAGAGGCCACCCCAAAGGCAGGCCCGAAGGTGACCTCTAAGGACAGGTGGCCTCTCACTAGAGGTACAATAATATTGAAAACATAGCACCAGGGACCTGCCAGAAGTGGTCGTTCAAGCCAGGTGGCTTCTCATTGGAGTGACCTCTCAAGACAGGGACCACTGTACTAATTTATGAATTTACACTTGCCCATTTTTAAAGATATTTTTGAGAACTCTATGGATTAATGGAGGTAAGAACATTAATTATCCATTACTTCTTAATTGAAGTTTAGAGATGTATTAATATATTCCCTGCATAGTATTGTTCAGTATAAAACATATGTCCAGAATGTTATGTGTTGCAATAATTCTCATCTGGTCATCCAGTATTCACTGACATGAAATTCAATTATTGTGAACATGGATTTTTTTCTTTAATATGTTACTAAACCAATAATAAAAATAAACTGAATGTAGTAAGTTAAACATGTGTTTGATGTAAATTATATCATAAACCATTTAACCATTGCAGTACATTTTAAATATAAATTGTCTTGTTGACATGGATTGATACACATTCTATTCAAAGCTTCTCAACACAAAACCTGTGGAAGAAATATATTCCCACTAACAATGCTGGCCCTCTAGTATCTGAAAAACGCTATTACATTTTTCAAGATAGTTCAACACCTGTACTTAAAGTTGATAAATTTATAGCATTCTTATAACAACATAATTTCATGACAAGGTAACATTAACACAATCAATGTCACTGTAATTTTGTTGAGCTCAGCAGATATGAACTTGTAATTAGATAAATTTAATCAGATTGGTTTTATCACTAAATTGTACATGTAGGACTAAAAATAAGAATGTTTCAAGACTACATACTCAGTCAACAAAAACATAAAATTGACTTGAACATTTCACATCACCTGACATTTGTGGAGTATTTGCCTTCAGCAGGTGCACAGATGACAATCTTAATACCTATGATCAAGGCATGTATAGGTGATATTTGAGACCATATCTCCCAGTGTTTGTAGCTTCAAGTCACAATAGATTTGGTTTTTGTTCTACATGTATATGGAGTTTTCAATCTTTCAAAATTACAGAGGGTTGTTATTTCAGCTGCAACAATATAGGCCTGACATTGGAAATAGTCATAACCCAGTGCCTCATCACCCACCATTCCTATTAATTTCAATAAATTAAAATTAAATGGCATCCACCCACACACCCAAAAGCTATTGTTGTAGCATTGGTGTTCAAGTCCACTGTAAGTCTGGTTTCATGGACAATCCCAATTGTTCCAGTCCGTTGCTTTTTCCTGGTTTACTTTAAATACCCTTTTGCAATTTGCACCTTGCTTTCACAAGTGAAGTAGCAGCTCATTCGCCATATTAACTCTTTCAGTGCCAAATTTTGGACTGAGTCAACAGCTTTTCTTGGCGTGCATTGGGCACAATATCCCATGAAGCAATGCACCCAATGTGTGCCGAGAAAAGCTGCTGACATGGGATATTTTCTCTGAAAATGTAGGCATGCTGGTACTTGAGTGAAAAGTCTTTATACAAGGAATACAAGTCTCATATCTTTATGATAATTCAGACTAGTTCGACTTAAGCAAATCGACTTAAGTCATGATTGGCACTGAAAGAGTTAAATGCAGTACGAGGTCTATTACACATATTTATGAGCTTTAATAATCACTATGACACTTGTATGTTTAGTATGTACCTATTAAATGGTAAATTTTTATGACTATTAATGATAATATATGCCCATTCTGCCATACAGGTAATAAATAAGCCAAGACTATGGAGATCATCAGGCTACATCAGCTTTATTCTAGTGCTGCAATTATAAATGGATTACAAACATTTGTGTTTTTACTTCATCTTGCAACATGTGATGGGTAGATGTTGGCTGAAATGGAATGTAATCAATTTCATAATGTATGCATTCTCATTATTGGCACATCATGTTTAGGTGACTTTGCATGGGCTCAGATGTTTGGATCACTGATGACATGAAATACCTTTTTACTACATACATCTAGGGGAGAATATCACTGTACGCAATTCCCCTATTCATTGGGAACAGTGAGCCTGGGGCAATTTGCTGAAATACTGGTTTACTACTACTACTACTACTACTACTACTACTACTACTACTACTACTACTACTACTACTAGTAGTAGTAGTAGTAGTAGTAGTAGTAGTAGTAGTAGTAGTAGTAGTAGTAGTAGTAGTAGTAGTAGTAGTAGTAGTAGTAGTAGTAGTAGTAGTAGTAGTAGTTGGGAGCCACTGTGGCCGAACAGTAACAGCATCCACCTTGTGTGCGAGGGTCCCTGACTCCCAGGTTCAATCCAGATCCAATCCCAGGGACTTTCATTTCTCTTGGATAAGTCACTTTTTCTATATAATGTTGGTTCACCCACCAAAACTTGGGGCCCTGTGAGGGCAGGGAATCTCAATATAACCAATGGCTGAATTCAGAGCATCAACAAGGGTTATTTGCATGGGCTATTTGCAAGGGTTATTTGCATGGGCTGTATAGCAGACAGGAGCCTGACCAAGGAAAACATTTCCTGAAATTATCATATAAAGTAAAGTGGGGGAAAAATATAACTTTCTTTAGAAGTTGAACCAGAAATCCAGGAAATTCTGTAAGTTTATGACAAAAAATTCCCTGAAATCCTGGAATTCCCTGAACAAGCTCATCCCTGTGTATAGTGCCCAGAAAGGGAAAATCAGTGATCATAACACACACACACACACACACACACACACGCACACACACACACACACACACACACACACACACACGAGACGCATATATACACAGGTATATTTGTAGGTATTGAGTACACAGTGAACTTGCCAACAGTTACATGTACTATTCAGAGAGAAGGGAGAGAGAGAGAGAGAGAGAGAGAGAGAGAGACAGACAGACAGACAGACAGACAGACAGACAGACAGACAGAAAAAGACCTTACCTAAGTTTTCCCAGATTTCTCATCGTACAGTTACAGTTACAATTCATACATGCCTCAAGACATTTTGATCTTTCCTTTATATAACATTTCTTCAAGCCAAACTCGATCATTCAGAATATATATATATATATATATATATATATATATATTAATCAGAGTCAATCAGTCTCATATTTGCACACACATATTTTGTGGGGGTTTTTTGGTTTTTATTTTTGGTAACAGAAATACTGTTCTTAAATCAAGTAATGCTATGGTCCTCATTCTGATCTGAAGCTAAAGCCAGTGGGTGATTGATGGCATTCTGAAATCTTTTAATAGGGTTTCTGCTGAGATTTGTCACTACTTTAACACAGCTAATCAAACCAGCAAGCCAAAACAAAATGTCAATCCTATCACCACTGAGCCAAAGACAGTTAACTGCTAGCATTATGGGACCTCCCACTGTGATAGTAAATATACACATATTTTATTTTGAATAAATCAATATTTATGCGGCAGATTTGCAGAACATATGTACCTCTATGGGCCCTGACCCTGATTAAAACAAATGAAAGAATTCTTCAAGATTTTTAAGACAATGTGTGTGTGTGTGGGGGGGTACTTTATCTGAACTTGAGAAAATTTTCTTCTCTCCCCCATAACTTCAGAAGCTCAAAATAACAGACAGAATACTGTTAAAAGACTAGCATGAATAGCAAATCCCCTATAATTTCAGCACTGAAAATGATAGACAGATACTGTTAAGACTAGCATGAGTACCACAACCCCCTATAATTAAGCAACTAAATAGATACTAGCAGAAAAAAAGGTATAGCTTACATTCTGTTATGTCATAGACAATAGAGAATTAGTCATTCTCAGGGTAACAAAGGGTTATATTCAACAGGACCTAATTTTTGGGTCAATTACAAGTTAAATTTGAAACAAATTTCACTTTCTGTTTCGCCACACCTGATCAAACAGTCATCATGTGAAGGACTTGAACCTTTGGTTTAGACATGATGTGCTTGACTTGCGTATTTGACAGTTTCTCATCAAACTTGCCACTTCAACACAAACAAGTTATGTGGAGTGGCAGAGTGTTGCACAATATTGACACCAGACTCCCTTAGTCCTGGTGCCAAAGGCTGTTCCATTCCCCATCTGAGGGGTGACGGACAGTTCCCTTCCCTGTCCTCCCCTTCCCCCCAAAAGAATAAGAAATACTGTGAAGTTATGATTTTTTTTTTAAAGTGGTTGTGGTTAACATTGTTTCTGTTAGGTTTACCATCAGGTAACTGTCCAGTTGTGCAAGGTTGTATTTCTGAATTGATGTGTGGTATTTTTGTTGTTCACACCTCCTGAGCTGCTGCCCCTCCAAACAATGGACTGAGCAGCAGCTGGCCTAGGTGCAGGCCTGTGGGGATGCTGTGAACCATAGCAACACACCCCTGCTGAACTGCACATGGACAGTGGTGTGGGCCTCATAAGTAGATTAACAACAGATAAGCTTGGCTGGGCCTGGCTGGCACAATTACCCCAAATACTCCCTAATTAATATGCAAATGAGCAGTGGGAGTTTCAAACTGCAAGAAAGACTCCAGTCTTTACATTGTTATGGAAGATAGTTTTTGAGCAGTTTCCAGCCATCCTAAAAGCTGCTTTTGGAATATACCATACACAAAGTTGACCAGGAATCGAAACAAGCTTCATTCAGCAGACATACTTATACAGGTAAGTCTTTGTAAGGTGTCTTAACAGCTACAAGAAGACAGGAAACTGGTGACCTGGTTCAACCAGCACAAAGCAAGGTGCCAGGATGGTCATCTGGTGTTTGTGCTCAGGCCCACAGAACAAGGCCCTGGTCAGAATGGCTGCATAGTGAAGTGGCCACAGGACTGAGGTGGAATATGCAGATGGGATCATACTAGGGCACAGCCTAATTTGTTATTTTTGTTGATGTTAAGCACTTTAATGTGATGCAAGAAATGTTGTGCTTTCAAGTTTCAAAGTTGGACCAAGGAACCTCCAGAGAGTCCTTGGTTGGACTTACTGAATTATATAAACATATACTTCCCCTAGAAAATGAAGATGTAAAATATCTCTTTGTTTTATCATGGAGCTAGGATTCAATCATTGGACCTAGCTCCATGGTTTTATAATGTAAAGTTCTGCATGTACAACCATTAACAAGTGAAGAGTTCCATTTTATGTTACAAATCCATTGTAATTCATAAGGCCTTATTACTCAGTAAAATGAATAACACATTGCCTGTTCAATGACTATTTGGTTGTAAGAAACTTTGCAGCACCCTGTCAGTACTGAATAGTGTCTCCTTGTGAAAAACAAACACCTGGCTCTCTGGTTTGACCCCAGGGTGTGATGTCACACAGCCACATCCACAATACATATATGATAACATACAACCATGATCAACACATGGCCATGTTTACACCACATCATGTACTATTGTCTAGGCAAAATAACTGTTAGAATGCCTGTGTCTGGCCACGAAAAATTTGAACAAACAATTAACATCTTTCTATCATAACCATCATGACAATTTTCAACACAGATACCTATGCTTGGTTTTGCTATTAAAAAAAAAAATCCATCACATGTTTTATACAGATAAAATCAATAGCTTACCCTGTGTTGTTACAGTATCTTTGCTGTTGTAAACACAATGTGACAACATAGGCATATTCCTTGGGGTGACCTGTCGTGCCTGGAGGCAGTGTCCATTTTTTCCCATACTTCTCAGCTGTTTCCACCTGTTCAGATTATTTTCATCTGTTTGTATATTAGTTTTTTTATTTGGTTAAAGTTATGTGTATGTAGACCTCACTGTATGCTTACATATTTTTTGTGAGTAAGATAATGTGGTTTTACCATGATGTCATGTGTATCTCATCCCAGTGGTATGCAATCCTACTTCTGTGATAATGTGATATGTACAATATTTATATTGATGCATAAGTATTTTAATTCCCCCAGTACATGGGTGCAATCAATTATTATTATTATTATTATTACCCTGCCAAGCAACGTTTTTGGTCAGTACCAACCCTCAGTGGAATGGTTGGACAGCTAAGCTGACACCCTGCAAGAAAGTCTGCTTTAGCTCACATTGCCATAAAGAAAGCCCACCACAGACATCAGATTGTTCAAAATAAGCAGAAACTCATCTGTGTCCTTTATCCAAGTGGAAGCTAGAATTAATTACTGCCTGTAGATAAATAATAATAAGAATGTTGGATTATATATGTATGTATGTGTGTAACATATATATTTCCAAACGGAACAAGATTGCCCAATAGCTATAATGAATAGCTTAGCAAAGGGTTCTCCTGACATACAGGACACATAATAAACATACAAGAAACACAAAGGACAATACAAATCAGTTTGCAAGTTGGGATACCAAACAGGTGTAATAATAATTATTAGTTGACAAAACATCTATCTATTGTAGTTTTGAACCTATTCAACAATCCAATTTTGTGTATTTGTCTAATTTGCATGAATCAAAAGCCTAGAAGAACTTTGGTTTATTGTTCATTGGATAGGGCTATGCCACAAACCCATAAATTAAAGTATGAAATGGCACCTCAATAAAAGTTTTGAAGCTATTAAAGATTTGCATTTTGCATATTCACCTAATTTGCATAAATTAACATCTTACAACTTTCGTTCATGGCTCATTGGATGTAGCTTTGCCACAAACCTATAAGTTAAAGTTGGAATGGCATCTCTATGTACAATAATTTTGGAGATATTCAATTTTTACATTTTTCAATGCTCCTTATTAGCATAATTTGAAATTCTACAATAATACTGTCCATTTAAGTGGCAAGTGTCACAAAGGTATATATGCACATTGAAACTTTGAGTCCATCTGCAATAGTTTGGATGATACGACGCTTTTAAATGTTTTTTGCCTCTAGAATTTGCATAATTTTAAACATCGTGACTATTCCAAATGAGATGCAAAATTTCACTGGTTTTTCAGTCACCATGGCAAGTTTGGTGGTTTTCAGAAAAATAGTGTCTGAGAAAAACTCTGGACCAACTTGGTCGGGGGGGAGAGAGAGAGAGAGAGAGAGAGAGAGAGAGAGAGAGAGAGAGAGAGAGAGAGAGAGAGAGAGAGAGAGAGAGAGAGAGAGAGAGAGAGAGAGAGAGAGAGAGAGAGAGAGAGAAAGAGAGAGAGAGAGAGAATTGGCCTTTAATTTCTTTGTTAATTTATCTGAGATGAAATACCACCTGTCCTATGTGACCACTTTTGTCTGGCAATAAGGGTGGTCTTAAATTGCAGGTACCACTGTACAGTGAAACCTCTCTACAGTGGGCACCCTCAAGACCAGAGAAAAGTGCCCACTCCTGAGAGGGTCAGCCTTCTGGGCTGTATTGATGAGTATATGTGCATGCACAGTGTACAGATATTATAATTCAGAGGGATGTGTATACATACAATACAAAACTGTCTTTGTTCCTTTATTATGCCCCCCTTCGAAGAAGGCAGGGCATACAGCTTTGCACAAGTCGGTCGGTCGGTAGACTGTGGTTTCCGCACAATAACTCAAGAAGTTTTTAAGCTAGGACTTTGATACTGTACAGGTGTATTATTCTAGTCAAACGCTAGGCATAATTTGAAGATACGTGACCTTGATCTAATTTTAAAGTTTACAATGGTACCTGAGTTAACTTTGGTTTGCGCACAATAACTGAAGAGGTTTGTAACCTAGGACTGTTATATTGCACAGGATTATAGTCCATATTTGGGGCTAGGCAAAGTTTAAAGATGAATGACCTTGATCTCATTTTAAAGGTCATAGAGCCACTTTACTGAATATGGTTTCATGCTTGCTGCATGAAAACTTATACCTTGGAGCTAGGACTTTTATATTGCACAGCTTTATGGTTCTTTTTAAGGGCTAGGTTGAGTTTGAAGATGGGTGACCTTGACCCAGTTTTCAGGGTCCCAGAGAGATTGTAGAATTCCTGTGGTTTCCGCACAATAACTCAAGAAGTTTTTAAGCTAGGACTTTGATACTATACAGGTGTATTATTCTAGTTAAACGCTAGGCATATTTTGAAGATGGGTGACCTTGATTTCATTTCAAAGGTCAGAGTGGTACCTGAGTTAACTTTGGCTTCCGCACAATAACTGAAGAGGTTTGTAAGCTAGGACTGTTATATTGCACAGGATTATAGTCCATATTTGGGGCTAGGCAAAGTTTGAAGATGAATGACCTTGACCTCACTTTAAAGGTCATAGAGCCACTTTACTGAATATGGTTTCATGCTTTCTGCATGAAAACTTATACCTTGGAGCTAGGACTTTTATATTGCCAAGCTTTATGGTTTTCTGTAAGGGCTAGTTTGAGTTTGAAGATGGGTGACCTTGACCCAGTTTTCAGGGTCCCATAGAGATTGTAGAATTCCTGTGGTTTCTGCAAAATAACTCAAGAAGTTTTTAAGTTAGGACTGGGATACTTGTCAGGTCTATAATTCTTGCTGAGGGCTAGAAGAAGTTTAAAGCTTGGTGACCTTGATATAATTTCCAAGGTCACTTTGGTAGCTGAGTTAACTTTGGTTTCCACATGATAACTGAAGAGGTTTTTAAACTAGGACTTTTATATGCACTGGATAATAGTCCGTATTCAGGGCTAGGTCAAGTTTTAAGATGGGTGACCTTGACCTAATTTCAAAGGTCACAGAGCCGTTTGGCTGCCACTTGGTTGAATACTGTTTCTGCATGATAACTTGCATTTTAGAGGTAGCACTTTTATATTGCACAGCTTTATGGTCGCCTATAAGGGCTAGTTTGAGTTTGTAGATAGGTGACCTTGACCCAGTTTTGAGAGTCACACACAGAAAGTAGACTTCCTGTGGTTTTTGCACAACTGAAGAAGGTCAAGTGAAAATGAGTGACCTTGCCCTAATTTCCAAGGTCATAAAGCCACTTTGCTGAATATGGTTTCTAAATGATGACTAATTTTTCAGCTATAACTTTAATATTGTCCAGATTTTTAGTCGTTTTTAAAGGGCTAGGTTAAAGTTTAAAGATATGTGACATTGATGTATGATCAACCTTCACTAATTTTGTAAGGTCACAAGTGCCCCATCTACCACTATCAACAATGTAGCGAGGGTAAGGGTAATGAGGGCGGGGGGCATCTATGTTTTACAAACATATCTTGTTACATAAACAAATTTTAACAGATGCTGTCACAAAACTACATGTACATGTACCTGTGAACTGAGACATGCACTATACTGACTCAGTATTGGCTATGAAGAACAGGCTTCATCACACTGATTACAAGAAAATAAAGACATGATAGTGTCCAGTGAGATGACACAAATCCACACACATTTTCGAAATTCACTTAATTGTGAAAACAGTCATTGAGGACTGTAAGTCCAGACTTTGATGGGTCTAGCAAACTCAGCTCTGTATGTAGTCTATTTTTAACAGAGGGTACACTCAGGCTTGTTCTGCCTAGAAGTCCAGACCCTCTGATCCCTTGGGACTGATAAGCCCAGCAGACTCCTAGCCTCAGGCAAAAACAGACCAGCTAGGACACTGGTCAGTCTCTGTCATGGTGCACTTACAGCTCTGTCCAGCATTAGTGTGAACATGGAGCAGATATGTTTCTTGCATTAACAGAAAGAGATTCTCTGTATTTTATTCAGAACCCCATTACACAGTTGTTGGGAATTACCCCACCTCCAATTTGCCATACTACCCAAACCTTTCAAACCATACACCTAGCAGGCATGGCTAGAAGGCCACCTATGAGATAGGTTCAAGTATCATGAATGCAAAATGGTTGCCTAGCACCATGGAGGCTTGTTACATGCAAGCCCTAGTCAAAATGTGGATTGTTGGGAAATTCACTGAATTGAGCACACATTAAAATTCCCCAACTTTTGTTTGCATGCTATTGGATTTGCCAGATGTCTCAAACCTATATGTGTAAGTTAGAACTTTGTGTCTATCTACAATATTTTTGAAGATATAAAGCTTTTAAATTTTTAATTGCCCATAATTTACATAATTTTAAACATCATGACTATTCCAAGTCAGGTGCCTAATTTCACTGGTGGGTCAGTCATAATGGCAAGTTTGGTGGTTCTCGGAATAATAGTGTCCGAGAAATACTGCGGACAAATTTGGTTGTAAAGAAAGAAAGAATTCTTGGAAAAACAAAATGTCTGGTTGGCACCCAGACATAATAAACCTGGGGTAATAGATTTAAACAAGTGGCATAATACTATGGCCGTACAGTGATAACATGTTGAGTGTTTTGGCGTTTTGCAGCCGGCTGCCAGTGATTTGTAGATTCAGGTGGGGGGGAGGGGGCCACTATTTGGATAATTGGTAAAAGTGGGAAAAAATTAACTACCAGTACAGAATGTTAGGTTTTCAGCACAACACACTTCACAATTTTACCCCCCCCCCCCCCGAGGATACAGCTGGCAGCCACATAAACGCTTAGAGCTAAGCCACTGTTTTATCGAGATATGTTTTCTGCCCTCTCAGGTACCCATTTTTGGCTGGGTGAAGGGAGACAATCAGAGTAAAGCGACTAATCCAAAGCCACAACGCACTTTTGCGGCTCTTATTGAGAGCCAGAAACCAAAGTGACTTGAATTGGCATGAGATTGAACACAAGACCTCCCCAACTCAACAGGTGTTGTAACCATTCAACCATTTGATATATATATATATATATATATATATATATAATACACTGTACTTTGTACAGTGGACTAGAAAACCAGAGTCTGGTTGTACAGACACACATATATAATTTTTTTCAAGTTTACTAGTTGCATCATCCAGAGATTTTATACCTGTCAAGTCTCCCACATATCGCAACAGCCTGCCACTTTCGAGTTTTAAGTTTATAACTGAGATCTGGCCTATCTTTGCTTAGATGAAATTCCATTTTCCAAGACTGTTACCATGGTTATTGTATATCAGCAAGTATAAAGCATTCTATCATTTCCAATTACACACATCTCCTCTACGAATGACACATGTAACAGAAATTTACGAAATGAGGCTAATGTGTTTACACAGCCAAATAGATTAGAAAACCTATGTCTGGTTGTACAGATACACATATATAAATTATTCGGAAAATGTGAACTTTTACAGTGAGCCTTTTGTGGTCACTCTGGGCAAAATGTCTGCTCAGAGGTTGTGTTATGTCCTTGTTGCTGATGTAATAAAAGTGTTCTTGCAATCTACCTTTCAAGGGGCGGAAGGTTTGGCCCACATACTGTTTGTTGCAGGTGACACAGGCTAGAATGTATACTAGATTTGAACTCTCACAGCATCCTCCCTTTGCGATATTATATGTCCTCCCAGTTTGTGTACTGGTCACTCTGCCTGAAATGTCAAGACAGGTGCAGTATTTGCAATTGGTTTTATTTCATTCATTACTGTGTCTTTTGCCAGATACAGCTGGATTAGACTGTACATCTGATTTGCATCTGATTCCAGAACTGACCAGAATATCATGTAGACTGTCCGCCCATTCAAAGCTCAAGATCACTTCCTTATCAACTAGGGCTTCAACGTGTGGTGAGGCCTCAAGGGTTGTCCAGTGGTTCTTGATAATCTGCTTGATAGGAGGAAGTGTGGGATTGAAAGGGGTGGTCAGGAAAAACTTGTCTTGACCAGTGTCTTTAGTTGTTCTGGGTGTTAGAGAAGTGGATCTGTCTACCGAGTCCACTTTTGTTTTGGCATCAATGAGTATTTGAGTCTCTCAGCTCATAATACTGGGGATATTCTTTGAATTTTCCTCATAGTCTGTGGCTTTACTGCATACAGTGCTGCCACTGCCTAATAACAAAAAAAGTATCCAATTTACCTTTAAAAATGCATAAATTTTCAGAAAAAAAGTATAACAAAAGTAAAAATCTGAAGCAAATCACGGGCACTGCAGCAAAATTATGCTGTAACAAGAGAGCTGTGTGAACAGCCCATGCTCAGTTGACCTAGAAATACATCACACTTGTGGCTCTGTAAACTTGGGATAGGATAAAGGTCACCCATGTGCTGAGTAAGTCTGACTTATATGGAAAACACTAACATGTGCAACACCAAAGTCCCAGTTCAAGTACATGTACTTCTCAAGTTATAGGGCTGAAGAGTAAAATAAATGTGTTACATTGTGGCCTCAGAAATGAGATCAAGGTCACTCATGTACTGTCGAAGCATGACCTTCATATATAAAATTAAAATTTGCAACATCAAGGTCCTAGCTTACTCAAAAATAGATCCTAAGTTATCAAGTGAACAGTAAATTTCACATCAGTTGTCCAGTGACCTTGAGTCACTCATGTACTGAGTGTGGCCCTCAAAGAGGGTATCCGATGACCCTGTAAAACATGAAAGTAGATAATAGCTCTCAAGTTATCATCTCAAGAGTTCAATAAACTTAAGTGACCCTGTGACCTTGACAATGAAGTCAAGGTCACCCATGTACTGTGTAACTCCGGCTTTCATGCCTTCATGTCTTCCTATGCAATTTTGAATCAACTGGCCAAGTGGTTTTGGAGAAGATTTTTTTGAAGATTTGGCCAAAAAAATGAACCAAAAACTCATAAAAAAATTAAAAATCAATGGAGCACGACCATTGAACGAACTTAGCAAAGACCCACCCAGGGCACATCCCCACCAAGTTTGAAGTGAATCTGATGAGTGGTTTTGGAGAAAAAGTCAAAAATGTGAATTACCATTGCAATCCCCCTTCACTTACATAGTAATCAATAGCACTGTATGCATTAACCGACAAGTACCCGCATTGAAAAATTCATTAAAAATTACGGATTCATAGTGTGAAGTTCTCACACGAAGATTGTTGCTTTGAAAACTTGACAAGTTTATTAATTCCACGGTTCATATATAATGTATCAATTACAATTCCTGTTCACTCCCAAGGCACAATATTGCCTTGGTGATGAAACTCACAGCCAACCTCTCTTGACTAGATGATTTCAACATGGCAGATTTTTACTACCACTACTTAATCATCTATATAAATTGTATATGAAATAGACTTTGCATGCTGCACACATGTTTGTTACATGCATGATTTGCATATAATTTGGAAATGTTCATTGGCCAAAAGTTCTGACATGTTAACGCTGACCTTCCCTTGTTCCTTTTCATTGCTGCATCATTTAGGTTGTCCTATTCTCCGGTGAAGATTACTATGCTTGACTTTAGGATAGACAACACTATCACTGATCTTTCACATGATGACACTGTGTTCTTACTCGAGATCACATCATTATCAAATAAACAGCAGACCTGGCTCTATGAAACTCAATATACACACAGATGGCCCAAGCATAAGCAGTCAGTTCTGAATGTCACAATGCATAAGATTTTATACTTGTTCTTAGACACCTCAAATCACAATAAAAATTATAAATCACTGGAAATTTAAAAAGAATTCTCAATAAAAGCATCACCACCTTGTGAAAACCTTTGTTTGGCCCTTCTAAAAGCAACATGTGCACCAAGTTCCA